>CABFWB010002772.1:54692-79640 GCA_902151455.1 Timema bartmani
ATAAAATATGACAGAAGTAATGACACTTTTGTTGCGGTAACAAAAGATAAGTTCTCTTTGACAGTGGGACTTGTATAAAACAAGTTTTTTGTCATTTGAAAATAACAAAAACAAAAGTGTTATAGACCTAAGATGTGTAGACTAATAAAATGATAATCACAAATATAAATAAATAAAATTAGCCAAAAGTAATCATATTCATTTTTAGAAAGGGTCAAATAATTATTCCAATAATATAAGGTAAAAATAGTTTAGTGCTATCATAGAATCCTGAGTTTTTCTGTTCACTAGCATAATAGTGACAATCCTGGTCGTCTTTAACGGAGATTCTGTGGTTAGAATCCCGGGTGGGAGCATTGGGGGAAGTGGGAGCATTGGGGGAGTGGAAGCATTGGGGGAAGTGGGAGGTGGGTCTACACGTGTGTTTTTCCTGTGGTTTTACACCCTCTCTTCAAGATAGTGCGATATTTACTTGAAACCAATCATTATTAAACTAACTCGTTAGTGTGGAATAAATTGTATTATACAACTAAAAAAGTAATACTGTCCTGAAATATAGATCTCTTATTGAACCTTTCGTTACTCTTTTAAAATAGTTTTGGAATATTTGATATAATATTTATGTTAGGAGAGCTAAAAAGTTAGTAATAATTTCATCACACACTGCAAATTAACGCTATCAGACTAATAGGGGTTTTGAAATAGGTATAGTATGGGCATTTGGCCTAACTAGTTTAAAAATATAAACAATCCAAAAAGGGAACTAAAAATAAATATACACTTATGAAATAAAACTTTAAGTATACCTTATTAATCTTCTTCAATCCTTGAGTTACATCACAAACGATTTAATATATTATAAATAATCTATAAATCAATAAATATGTAGTTCAAGCACCCAACCCGATGAGAATAGTGGAATAATGCTTTTGGATTTCATTTTTAATCTCTTGTTTACTCCTTTTTACATGATTTATCTTTCCTATAATTTAAAAAAATATATATTCTAAGGTTTTATTAATATTTATGACACTAAAGGTCACTTAAAGAATCGTCGTTTCTTTAAATAGTAGGTTATAGTACCCACATACATAGAAGTATACCATCAATTCTCTATGTTACCAATCATTTTACTTGCACAGGGTTGTAATAAATGTCTTACAAACTAAAAACTTAGAATAGAGAACTCAATTAAATCTTAAACAAATCTTAATATTTGAAAAATATGATAATCCTATATACAAATACGGCCTACTAAATTAAGTTAAGCTCAAACCAGCATCAAACATGGGTCCTCTAGGCTTCCCTAATCACTCATTAACGGGATAAGTGAGATAATAAGGAATTCATTGTAAAAGTCTTAAGGCTTAATTTTCCATCCAAAAATTTTTTGATCAGCCATACGAATTTCAGAACAGAACAATCGTTAGTTTATACATGTAAATTGCGTATAACCCGAACGGATAGTAAGACGCGGTGCTAATAATAATAATATACATGTAAAGGAATTTTCAAGAGATCAACTGATAGGTATTTTTTTCCCCGAAGGAGAATTGCTTATGGTTGCCATGATGTGGTTAATTAGGCTTGATTTGGGTTTAAGACTTTTACTGGTAAGACATAATCATCATAATCATCCACATTATTTCATTGGGTCGAAGTTACCACACCTGCATTGTGTCAGAAGACGGTTAACATACCTGCCACTGTCGATAGAAAACCAGGAATGGCTAACCAACAAAACCCTCAATAAATTAAACATGTTTTTCTCTTGATAATTAATCTGATGTATACTAAATTTTCAATAATCCCTATTTTGCACAATCCAAACTATGGCTTCATTTGAAAAAACTTACCACATTAGGCAGCAAAGCGGTTCTACGTGACCTGAGATCGAAGGCCTCTTCAAACCCCGTCTACATTTAGGTTAGACTTGTTCAACAGATCCAGGATCATCCAGTTCATTTACAATTTAAATCATTTTAAAATAGTATTAAAATGTTATAAGTAACATTCTGTACAATCCAACAAATACTTGCGATAACTTCTCTCTGTTACATGTAAATATATATTGTTTTTTTTAATGTACTGTTCAGTATTTATAGTTAATCTGTTATTTCCGTTAACCCAGGCTATATCACTCTTCACCCTATTTACTTTGGTTTATCTAAGTTTTACTGCACATCCAAACATCTCATCTTGGACAGGCATTCAACATTTTTACCTTTAAATTAAATGCCAGTGTTATGGCAATTCACCTAAATAATCTTATTCAATTAGTTCAAGACTATCCAGTATTATATGAAACAAGCAATCCAGACTACATGAGGACGAAGCTGAAAGATGAGTTATGGGAAAAGATTGCTATTGAACTGAATTACTCGAATGGTAATTGTAATATTCTAGATGTTTGTACTTACAAGGGGAGGCCACGACGTTCGGATCACGGATTATCTTTAAACTTTGTACACTTTTAGTAGTCCATTAGGACAACATAATGTGCAAGTAGTAAGGCGTACTGCTTAGGCGTTTTCGAGAAAATCGCAAGAGAAGTTTTACGCGTCGAATATGTACCGGTGCGTTGCGACTATAAACACGAGATGTTGGTGGTCGAGTGGTTAGCGTTCCAACTCCGTAATCACTGGATAGCTGGATCGAGTCCCACTGATTCTTTTTTTTTCAACACTGGTCATATTCTTTCATATATATTACAATTCAAAGGTAATATAATGAAAAAATACGTGTATTTGCATGAACTTTTACTGAATTTCCAATGTTATTTGGCTGTTTACTAATTTTTATTACTACAACAAATATTATATTCATAACTATCGACAAATAAAAGACCAAACGCATAAAGTTTTCCTGAAAATGAATGCCTGTCGTGATTTGCGAAATCCCTCATACCTGAAATCGGGTAAGGTACCCGGAACTGCTTTGCACCTGGACGCTTTGACCTGCAGACACAGGTTTGAAAGGATAAGNAGACCAAACGCATAAAGTTTTCCTGAAAATGAATGCCTGTCGTGATTTGCGAAATCCCTCATACCTGAAATCGGGTAAGGTACCCGGAACTGCTTTGCACCTGGACGCTTTGACCTGCAGACACAGGTTTGAAAGGATAAGAGGAGGGCCAGGCTTGGAAAGCCCAAGTCAAACATCGATAAATAAAGGTGTGAATAACTTTATTCAATAATACAATGAGTTACAATATGTCAGAATATATTACCTTTGAATTGTAATATATAGGAAAGAATATGACCAGTGTTGAAAAAAAAAAGATGAGTGGGACTCGATCCAGTTATCCAGTAACTACGGAACTTGAACGCTAACCACTCGACCGTCGCCATCTCGCGCTTATAGTCGCAACGCTCCGGTACATATTCGACGCGTAAAACTTCTCTTGCGATTTTCTCGAAAACGCCTAAGCAGTACGCCTTACTACTTGCACATTATGTTGTCCTAATGGACTACTAAAAGTGTACAAAGTTTGAAGATAATCTGTGATCCGAACGTCGTGGCCTCCCCTTGTTAGTGAAATTAATCTACAGTAGTTTGTACAACCCATTAGAAGAATTAGATGTTACTAGAGACTGCGCATAAAGTAACTTACAATTTTCGTATTTTTCCTTTTTTTTTTACTAAGAGAGTAGAGTAAAATTATATTATTTAATTCAAAGTCTGACTCGGAATCCAAATCTATCAAAAGTTCGTCTAATTCACACGCCATATCACGTCTTGTACCACTCCCTGACTCGCTTCAAATCTACAGTGACTTGCAAAAACCTATTCCTTTGCTATGCCTGCCCTCTGCCTTTGTTGCGCCTGCCCTGCATCCAATGTGCGGCGGGCTTAAAAAGTGGTCTTTCCAAGCAGAGTTAATCCCCCAAAGAACAGTGAACTTGTCCGATACAATTTTTTCCAGCCCTGCCAAGACATAACTACAAATTTATTAAACATTGATCTTTAATTAACCGGAAATGAATCTTAAACATAGATGTATCTTGAACCAACCAACCTTCGGGATTCGGACTCTGTCTCAGGTAATCCAGACCAGATGAGCCTGACGTTTAGTCCGTGTGCTCACAGATCCGGGACGTTTTAATCTAATTTTTTAATCCTTCTGTTCCCTAATCAATGGGTTTAGAAATAGCAATTTAAATATCCCAATATAAATAAATAACGTGCTCAACGTTTTAAATGTTATAATTTTGAAAATATAATTTCTTTTACATCTCGTTGGCGATCTCCTAAAATGAAAGACCATGAAATTGTACCAGTTTGCCCGAACACGGGCAAGACTAAATCGCGGTAAACGGGACTAGCTGACCTTAGCTCAGCATTCCTAATGTGTATCGATTAACAATAATCGTGAGTGGTGGTTGCGCGTCTGGGGAACCCCTTCCCATACCTCCCCCTCCATTCATATTTATGGTGTTATGATGCTGCAACAAATTGAATCATCGGAAATTGCGCAATCTGTAGCTACGCAAGTGTTTTGCATGGATTGCCCATTTATCTTTCTCCCGAAGGCGAGATTTATAACGTGGTTTTGTGTGTTTCAGACAGAGAGAAAGATGAAGAGATTGAGAGAACAAAGATAGAAGGTGATCTCTGATAAAGAGAAAGAGTAGTTTGATAGGAAAACAGCGTAGTAGCAATAAAGAGAGGCGTTGAGAAATTAAACTGGATAACGAAGATGAAGGATTTTCATTCGAGGAAGATATAGCATGCTGCTTTGTATTGTTATTAAGAAGATAATAAATATAGTAAATATGGTTTGAAAAGAGCAAACGATGTTTAAAATAAGTTTTTGTTGTCTAGAACGAGAAAAGAAAATTATTGAACGAGAAAAGAAAATTATTGAAATAAACATTTAACTTACTGACTGAGAAACATCAATCTATTTGAATAACAAGAGTTTTTTTTTGTCATAGTACCCAACTGGGCTCTCCAAATATTTGCACTAAGAGAGTAGGTATGAGGAAGATGGAATTAAGAGGAAATGTTTTCAAATTTAGATGGAGGGATAATGGTAAGCCATATAGGAAAAATCACCCTCAATATATCAGGCCGAAATTCCAGCTCCGAGCTCCCAATCACTGACGAACCAGACTTGACGTGACTGATGCCTTTGTTCGTGTGCCCATCGGTGCCTATCATTAACTACTTTTAATATATGAATGCTAATTTACGATGTATCAGTAGGGTAAAGAGGTTACTTCTGGAGCACTTTTTGAGGCGACATTGCCAGATCATTGTCCCACCCTGTCGGGTGGTGCTGCCACGTCTACACTCCACTTACTTGGCTCCCTCCTTCACCCTGCAGCCAATGATCGTCAAGCCCCGTCCCCTCCTCCCTAAACCTTACAACTAATGGGCACCTAGCCTCCTCCTCTACAAATGAGCATCTAGCAAAACTTACAGCCAATGAGCGTCTAATCTCCTCCTACAAAATTGTGGCATAGGTATAAACCTTGGTAGGGATGAGTTCTCACCCAAAGATATAATTGTTTGACAACAAATTCCTATTCAGTCCTCTACCTAACCCTATCACCACCCAATCGTCCTATCCCTCAAGTCCATAACCTTTTACAAAGCTCAGCCACTCCCCATCTCTGCTGATGAACCTTTCATACCTGAGCGCACTGGAATAAGACCGAGTAACACAACAAACAATAAATACATTAATACATGTAACATACATGTATACAATACATCCAAGAATTCAATTCATACATCACACACATACAAAATAATATTAGAATACATACCATTAATAAAATATAATAAATACATATATACATGCATATATAATTTACACTTATTTCCACATATCAAACAATCCATACAAGGTTATAAACATACATAATATTATGTATAGGCATTATAAACAGTTCATACAATACAATACATGCAATAACACCAGAAACCATACGTACAATAAGACATACAACATAATACACACCATAATACATGCGTACATATAGGTATAACATACACACATTAACACATATACATCCACCCATCCATGCAAGGTATGCAAACATACATATCATACAGAGCAATGTGTATTTCTTGATTTTTCGAAAATCCTCTTACTACCTTTTTTGTGTACCACTTTGACAAGTTTTAGATATATTGAAAGTGTTTGTATTTCAACTATTTTACTCTCTAACGTTGATCCACCTTTGAAGTAAGTCAATATAATTAATTATAAAAGTATGCCTACATTCTGGCTTATCTATATATCATTTACGTCAGTCGGTGAGTAGTTGGACGCTACAATGGCAGGGTTTCCGGATTCGGCGTTAGGGTTGGACGGTGATGATTAATTAGTTGTTACTTATCCTGTATTAAAGTTAACCGGCCTTGTAGTGTAGTGGTCAGTGCATCTGACTACGGGTCTAGGGGTCCCAGGTTCGATTCCCAGCTGGTACCTTAAGTATATTGCCCTAAAGGTGAATTACCCCAACAGTCACCAGGGTTTGGTTGGTTGGTCTTAAGTTAGGTTTAAGTGTTTCTATTGATTCCACACCCTCATATTCACTATCACCCTCATCTCATCGGGACATGGAAAAAGCCTCCACGGAAAGGATGTACAGTACGATTATTACATTCGGGCGTCCTCTGAGCAACGGTACATTAATACTGTCTAATATATCCACTACTGGGCTACGACTGGTGTAGCCAAGACGTACAATATTATTATTGTATTCACTTTATTAATGGGTATGTATAACTGTATATGTTTTATATTAAACCTGTTAAAAAAAATACATTCTTGGCTCCTCATTCAGTTTTGTGCGAATTAATTAAGATGAAATGCAAACTTACTAACAAAACTCCGCAAAAGATAATTGGAAATGTTAGGAAGTAGCATCTGTTTCATTTCACGAGCATTATAAAACTGTAAAGTCCATGTGCTCAAATCTCTTCTTTAAAATATATTATTTAATTTTTTTTAAGAACATATAATCAGCATGAACATAATATTATATTTTACTCCAAAATTAAAGGTAGCCACCCCACAAACATAGGCTATAACCTTTGATATATGACACTAAACGAAATGGCGTATAATGTCGCAGAACGTTTTAAATTTGCTCATTTTTAGTACTTGTTTTCCTATAAATAAATAAAAGTTTACATCTTTTTCACTAGATAACAGATTTTGAGATTATATTTATTATAGTGTTCTTTTTACAAACACACATTTGTTTGATTTGAGTGTTAGTGTAGTTTTAGTTTTAGTGTGGTTTGTGTAATTTAATAATTGTGAGTGTAGTTTTAGAGTTAAAATTCTATTGTCAAGAAAAGTACGTGGTCATTTAGCCAAGGAATGATTCCAGGGCATGGGTAGATTGGTGGTGAGTTAGTGCTAGACGGTAAAACTACACTAATACTGCACTAGCACACAAACAACACACATCCTCAATCTTGAATACTACCCCCAGATTACTTTTCATAAATTAATTATACAGGGTGACCCACATCGGTGGCCGCATGGTCTGAGGCCTCACTCTCGTATTAGACTAGACTGCCGATGACAGGGCAATCGGGATTTGAATCCTGGTCAGATGTACTGAGGCTGGTTTTCCAAAATATTTTTCCACCCTCCCTCCACCCAAATGTGGGTACATTTATTATACACTCAAGTTTACTCATCCCTAAACTCATTAGCGTAATTAGTACACAAATGCGTATAGCTTGAACATGTAGTAAGGCGTTTTCCACTCTCCTTCACGCAAATGTGGGTGCATTTATTATAAACTCAACTTTACTCATCCCTAAACTCTAGCGTAATTAGTACATAAATGCTTACAGCCTGAACAGGTAGTAAGATGCGCTGATAGAAAAGGGATGTAGTGTAATTCGAAGAAACAAGAGGATACTTCCAGCCCAAGTGAACGTGGAAAACTGCTGTGTGTAAACAAACACCTTCTCAGTAGAAGAGCTCGGGTTCAAGCTCAGAGTCACATACACAGTATACTGTAGCAGTCTTGTGTGACTAAAGGTTCCGAGATCAGGTTCAAAACTCAGAGTCACATACACAGTATACTGTAGCTGTCTTGTGTGACTAAGGCTGGTTACACACCAACGAGTCCCGAGTCGAGTCGAGTCTCATGGAGTCGAGTCCAATCTGACTCTAGAGTCAAGGCATTTCACACTGGTGAGTCGAGTCATTGAGTCCACTAGTTTGATCAAAGTGATTTTGCAAGATGGATGCAGGTTTCTATAAATACAATTGTATGGAGACGCCGGCGTAGACGTCTAGAAAGACGTCGCTTAGTGTGGATTCACCCACTTAATGTGAAACGATGCACCTTTGATAGTTTTTCACATTTGTTTCCAAATAGCGGAAATTGCATTTCTATCCCTATGTTTAGGCTGGAACGGGTTAAAAATCGACGGATTCTCTTGAACGAGAACAATGAGGTATTCAGTGTCCGTGCTGTTAGTCTTGAAAAGTACTTCGAAATAATACACTTGACTCGGCTGGACTCACGAAATCTGTAATCTGCCGCATCATGGACTTGGTTAGACTCGGGGTGACTCGACTCGCCGGTGTGAAAGGTATTGGTCCTCCATCGTGCTGTCAAATACAATATGTACTTGTCTCAATTGGTGAGTCAGACTCGACTCGGGACTCGTTGGTGTGAAACCAGCCTAAAGGGTCCGTGTTTGAATCCAGACTGGAGGTTTCAAATTGAAGGCAGAACACCAGTGTTGCGTAACTCATTACTATCGGGGAGTGGGTGACGCTAAAAGCTCAGATTACATTAAAAACAATTGTTATTCACGAAACATTCGAAAGAGTGAGAATATTATTTTAATCTTTCCCCGTACTCGGACATTATTTCTTAGCATCGCGTCTTACTACCCGTCATAGAGTAGTATGTACTAGCTACGCTAATTACGTTAGGAATTAGGGAGATCATATTTAGAGAAAATGTACCAGTATTTGCGTGGAGAGAGAGTGGAAAGCTATTTTGTAAAAATAAAAAAAACACCCTCAGTACACCCGACCGAGATTATAACCTTGATCAGCGGTGGTAAAGTCTAATGCAAGAGTAAAGCCTTAGACAATGTGGCCATCGGAGTGGGATCAGACTTATTAAAAGACAAAATTACCCTTATTAAGTTGTAAAATGTTAATTTTTAACCCTCCCAGTACTCCAACAGGGCCCTCAATTATTCCCGCCAGGGTCCTATCGCGAGAAATACTCAAATAGAATAATAAGCTTGAAATTTCCTTGAGCAGAATTCACACAACTGTTGAGTCTAAAACATTTTACTAGCCAATAAGGTGTTAAATAACACTTTGTATTTGCGGTTGCGGTGGGAAAAATACATGTTTGGTATGTCTCAACCATTTGATACAGCTTTAACAAGTTTCTTGGATCAAGAAAGCTTGGGTTAGGGTTTGTGTTTCATACGACTAACTATACAGGGGTCGTCCATAAACCACGTAACGCTTTTTTATTAGCTTTTTAGCCTCCCTCCCTCTATGTAACACCATGTAGACATTTAGCCTCCCCCCCTCCCCCTGTTACGTAACTTGTCTCACCAAGAATGAATGCCATTATTTCATAGATAAGTTTTGTGATACTAAAGGAGGGATTCAGAATTAATACTTCTTAAAATCAATTTTAAATCCTGATTATAAATGATTTCAGAGAGTATTATTATTTATGGATAGCTACACATACAAACAGATAAGACAGACAAGTACAGACATAAAGACGTTGAGTTCAAATACCTCAGGTTCATGAGAAAAAACCTCCGCTATATTTTTGTAATGGATGTCAGGTCTGCGATCTGAGTAAGAGCCAAACGGCACTACTGTGTGCTGACTAGGATGGCCCTTTTCTATAGTAGCGCTCACTACTTGATGTTAAAGTGCCCACATCAGACGCTTGACGCTGGGGGAAGACATATTTCTTAATATTGTGCACTTTTTATGATAGTCATATTATCATCATATAGAGAGCTATTTAAACAATTCTAGGTATACAACTTTCTAAATTATTATTACTTTAATTAACTTATCAATACCTATACTCATGTTTCTTTCCAACATCGATCCTGGAACCTGGCTTCATTCTTTAAAAATACTATATGACCAATGAAGCAGAGACCGGGGTTCGAATACCTGTCGGGTGTACTCAGAGTGGCTTTTACTAAATGGATTTATAATCTCTCTCCACGTTATTGAGGGTAGATTACTAGAATTCTATCTTCCTCATTTCTACTACATTAGATAAATATAATAAAAATAATTATAATAACTACAATTTGACTATACCACCATATAAAATGTATACTACTAAAAAGGTGGAATTTTAAAGAAAATTTACCAGATTTACATAGAGGGTGAGTGGGAAACAATTTAGGAAAAGCAGTCCTCAGTAGACCTGACTGGTATTCAAACCCCCTCTACCCAACATTGGCCGACTAGTCTACTGAGAGAATGACAATGTAGACAATGCTGCCACCATAACGTATGTATAATAGTTGCATTTATATACATACACATTAAATTTATCAGAAGGGAAAAGGTATAGGCTTAAATACACCTACCTTTTGTGAATAATTACTTTTATTTGAAGCTTCACTTTTCTATAATATGCTGCTGGTATGAAGAAATAACACTATTGATGGACTCCTCAAACTTGCCTTGAGATAAATTCTGTACTTTTGCTTCTTTACATTTCACCACTACATCTTTTTTAGACTCTTCCACTATTTTTTATGGATATCGCTTTTTATAAGCAAACAATGAACAAGTCTCATATTTTTGAAGAAATTATTTTTGTTTTTCTACAAACACAAGTGATTATTCACGGCCTATGTAAAAGAATGTGCAGTAGGCATTTAAATTATACTCAAACTCAACTATACTTTTAAAATAAGGCCGCTTCGACTGACAGCTGTTATCCAACTTTTGCACGTGAGGAGGTCAGTAGTTTGGACAAATCTAATCAAATGCTGTGATGTCACTGTCATCCGCATGAAAATATGTATTTTCGAATGTGCTTGTCATAGTCTCAGGCAGACAATGCCACCTAAGCGCATTCGAAATATTGATAAACAAAATGTGCTAAACTTACATTTTCAATGCCACAGATATTCGGAAGTTATCCATAAGTATGTTTATTAAAGGTTAAAACATGAACAATAATGTTGTTTTTCAACATTAGAATTTGAGTTTAAGACCTGTGTTACGTAACACTTTGATGTACCCCACCCTCCCCCCATGTAACAACATGTAGACATTAGAGCTCCCCCCTCCCCCCTCAAAGCATTACGTGGTTTATTGACGACTCCACACATCAATAATTAATCATTGAGGCCTTGATTTCTCTTATTACTTTTTTAAACAATTACATGTCCCAACACGTGAAAATAGATTTTAATATGCAAAATAAACATAACTTTTCGTCAGATCTACGCTCTTATGAAGATATTTTAAACTCTAACGGAGTAAGGATCGTTAAGAAAGCAACAACGATACATTTCATTGGAAACATTAAAAATGACTCAGGCTAAAAGATAGTTAGGTATGTACTGTACAATGTATTTGTACTATTGACAGCTTAAAGTCGCAACTGAGTCACAGGTTAGTTCTAAGTAGCTGATGATATCTACACGTCTATCAGAGACTTGCTATAAAATATGGGTGAAAAATGACCCTGGGCACGGGACAGATCCTGGATAGCCCCAAAGGTCCCGGGATCGATTCCCATGTCCAGGTGTCAATTTTCAAATCATTCTACTTACTCAGAATAAACAAACATTTAAATATATATATATATATATTTATAAGGATGGAATCTGAGGCGTCAAAAGACATTATTTTTGTATTGAGACGTGCAAGTACGTAATTTCCATTCAAAATATACATCTTGTTAACCAACTTTTATTAAACTCTGACAAGGGAACTTAACAAAATAAGACGCATAGACCTTACAGTGTTATTTGATAACGACACTCTCTTATACCAATGCCGGTCATCGGCGCCTCTAGCTATAGAACCCGATGAAGAGAGTAGAATTTAGTGGTTTGGGGAATGGAGCTTGAAACATGCAAAGTTGAAGTCGAAGATTACTTTTAAAAAAAAATTTAAGAATGATTTGATAAAGAGAAAGGTTTAGAGAGAAAAATAAACCAGACTAAATTATTCTATGATGACATCTGAATTTTTCAATACTCGTATTATAGATGCCATGTAAACACTAGTACACATATTATTCATGGGAAATCTGAGATTTGAAGGTTATTGTGGATGTCGAAGTCAACGCGAAGGAGATTTGACCTTTGGATACTGAGTTTCAAAGTTTCACGCATTCCAAGGGGGAAAAAAAAAGAGTGTAATTCGTTTGGAGGGGAAACCTATCCTGTGTACCCGGCAAGGATCAAACTTTGACTTTTACGGTCAAAATTAGAGACATTTCCAAGCTACCAAATTCTACATAAATAATAAATTTATCTTATACCCCAGATCTAAATGTAAGATTCCAAATAGTTCAGTCTTGATACCTGAGAGTCGAAGGTTTTTTGCTGCGTTGTATATATTCCATTACCGTATATAATGCAGCGGAGAGAGAGAGAGGGGGTTTAACTCGTGGGGGAGATGAGAGGGGGAATAGGGGAGAAAATATATTGAAAAAGCCCCTCGAGATCGACGAAAGGCTCACAGCGTGGGACTGAAGAACCTGGAGCGAAGAAGAGAAAATCCCCGAGATTTGGTACGAAAATAAACATTTCTAGATTGTTGGAATATTTATTGGGGTCATTCATTCTGGTTACGGTTATTTCTTGTCAGAGCTATTTATCTAACCTGTTACAGGACAATAGGAGTTGGTTATTTTGTGTCATTATTCTCGAAGCATTTTAAAAATTGTTTATTTGTATGTTTTCTCTTGGTAGGCTACTACACCGCCATTTGGTAAATGTTTATCTTTAAATAACAACATCGTGCTAAGATTACTTTATACGATAAAATGGGGTGTATATTTATATTCTCAAAATGGTAAAAAATGTAGAACATTAATAAACGTATTTAAAGTTTAATTTCCATCTGTTTTTACAACCTTTTTCATCATATACTTAGCACCGCGTCTTACTAACCGTTCGGGTTATACGCTTAAGTACTAATTACGCTAATGAGTTAGAAATTGAGAAGGTTGAATTTAGAAGTAAACCCGCATTTGCTTAGAGGGAGAGTGGAAAACCATTTAGGGAAAAACACCCCCAGTTCACCCGGCCGGGATTCGAGCCTTGATCTCCCTGTCCTCGGCAGCCTAGCTCAACATGAAACTAGCACGTTAGCTAACTACGCCACCGAGGCGGGTATTTCCCATCTTATCCATAAGTGAACGAGTAAAACAATTCCAAATAAAACTTATTACATTAGCCTAGTTTCAGAATTTACATTTCATTCAAGTGCAAGAAAGCATTTCAATTAGATAATTTTGATCCAAATTAAGTTTCTGTAGTTGCAATAATTATATGGAGACTGCTTGAAATAGGGTTTATAATTTTTAAGATACAATCAATAGTTAAAATCTATGGTTATTAAATTTAAAATGTTTATTGAATTCCACATAAAATCTAGGTACAGTTATTGCTAAACAAACAAGGTCAGTTTTTGTTTAGGGTGTCAGGTGTTTTTCTGTGATCTAATGACCCACTAAAACAAATACGATCCCAAACCATGTGTGTCACCCTGGCCACCCACACACATTCCAAAACCAACAATATGTTCTGTTACTACTTCCCAGTAATATTATTTTAGAGAACATATATTTTGATATAGTTAAATAAGAATGAATATAATGGCTTGAATAGGTTAGAAAATAAATCACTTGTTTGAAATGTTATTAAAATGATCTCTGGAGATAAATCATCTAAACCAACTATATTAAACTGATAAACTAAAATCAGAAATTTACGGTCTTATAATAATTAAATTGTGTCACTTAGTTTACAAATTATATTAAACATTATGGCCCTCTCTGAATTTGTTTACTTTTAAAATTGTTTATAAACTTATAATAAATGTGTAACATTTTGTAAAGTACACGTGAGGGGGGGGGGTGATAGCAAGAAGGGAAGAAGTTGTTAACACATACCTGAGATCATAATTTAAAGGAAAATTACCAAGAAGATGTTATAATATAACTTAATAACAGATAGTAAAACATAGAGGGGTGAGGGCTTTGAAGGGTTCTAGAAACTTTCCAGCCTTCGTAAACCTTTGTAAGTAACTGCAAATTATGATATTTTCACTTATTTCTAGCAGCTAGTATTAAAAGAGCAGAAAATCTACAGCTGCCTCTTAGAACAAATTTTGAATTTAGCAATAACACCCAGCCTTATCTTAACTAGCCACAGTCAAAACAGGACATTTCATTATATCCCTAATCCCTAATCAATATTTACATTACTTGCGATGATAATTAATTTGAAATACTTCCATAGTTAGAGTGATAATATAAATTAATTCGGAATACCGACAATACATATCACACAATTAGATTATATAAAACCATCTAGGTATTACAATTATATTTCTGTATAATTAAACCTAATGTAATTTAATGCCTTATAGTTCGTGAAATTAAGAGATTTAAAGTTAATTAATAACAAATTATATCTATTAAATAGTTATTTATACAATTGCTCGAGGTGTGGAATACAATTTTTATTGCCTTGTGTCCTAAATTTAAGATTTTATATCCCCCAACTATTGGATTAGTTATTAATTGATCAAATATAACTCAAACAAAATAATTAAATAATCTAATTAATGAATAATAAATGTAAACTAAAGTATCTAGAGCACAAAAAATTAAATTAGTAAATTACACAAAAATTGTCACTATTTAAAATGTTCACCCGTATTATATCGGTACTAACACATTTCCCACAAATCACTTTCAGTCGTAGCAGACTAAAAGTTTAAGTTTCATGTTTTGTGGTGACATAAATATATCACATCTAGCACACACGGCACTAGGTTATGTACAACATTGCACATAATATGGTGCAACATTTTACCAACTATTGGTACGATTGACTACACACACACAACAACGAAGAACGCTTTGGTTCTACACGGCACAAACTTCAATGGACTCTGCACTACGATGAACACCAACTGGTGCAACCTTGTACCAGCTCCTGGTACAGTATTATACTTCAAGTAAATAGCCTCATAGAACAGGCTGACTGCAGAGCAAACTTCAGTGGAGGTTGCATTCCATTGAACCCTACCGGTAAACTCTGTACCAACTACTGGTACGATTGTCTACATACACATCACTGTATAGCACTGGCTTTACTCAGTAGACACTTCAATGGACGCTACACTCTGATGAAAAAAACCTGACCACATTCCTGATACAGTAGACTACACAAACGGAGATGAACTACCACGTTTTTAAATACAAAAGTATGCTTTATAAACATGTCAAAATAAAAGATAGACCAGGGAGTTTATTTTGGGACATCCACTATAATACTGAGAACTATTTTATTCGTACGTTGTAACGACTAACTGCTTTCATATAGATCCATATTTTTTGCATTGTGGTGAGTAAAAACAAAAATACATCTTAAAAAGCATTTGCAAATACCACTATAATACTGAGAACTATTTTATTCGTACGTTGTAACGACTAACTGCTTTCATATAGATCCATATTTTTTGCATTGTGGTGAGTAAAAACAAAAATACATCTTAAAAAGCATTTGCAAATAACGAATTTAAGTAAAAAAAAAGGTTGTTTATTCCTTTTTTAGTCTTAAAAACTCCTAATTGAAAATTGATCTTACACGCTATTTATTTCAAGCTTATTTGTTATAATCCCCGGCAAGACGTGTAATAATCACAACTTGTGAATGTGTGGAATGCCAGGCCTCCACCGTGGTTCGGATCCCACGTTAAACTGTAGGTCCTCCATTTCATCTCACAATCACCCTACCATTACACATTAGCTTAAGTGCGTGTAACCCGAACGGGTAGTAAGACGCGGTGCTGCTAATAATAATAATAATAATAATAATAATAATAATAATAATAATAATAATAATAATAGTACTATGATCCCCTCTTAAAGAAAACTTTTTAGTTTGACGGTACTTTGAAGACAGCTACAAGGTCCACAAAACATAAAGTTAACTACCACTTTAATTTAGATTTTATACCGTGGTCCCAAACAGACTTTTATTTTGATCAAGACTGAAACTAATAAGGTGCATTTAGCTGATGAAAAAACTATTGCAAATAATTTTTATTGATTTTAATTTGTTTTGTTAGTGACTCTATTTTTTATTTCACACTGGATTACGTGGCACATAAATGTTTTCTATGATCAATTTACTTTATAAAATATCTAATTTTAATTTTAAAGTATTTTGACTAGTAAAATTAAGCTAAATTAGTTGTTGATGTTTTTACATAAAGTGAACTAAATGTAAGAATAGGTTATGATCAATTTACTTTATAAAATATCTAATTTTAATGTATTTTGATTTGTAAAATTAAGCTAAATTAGTGGTTGATATTTTTACATAAAGTGAACTAAAAGTAGGAATAGATGATGATCAATTTAATTTATCAAATATCTAATTTTAATTTTAAAGTATTTTGATTAGTAAAATTAAGCTAAATTAGTTGTTGATATTTTTACATAATGAAAGATCTATTTAAAATTTTAAACATGTTGCATACTGTTATTTTATTGGTTTTAACCGTCTCACACACTCCTTTGTTGAGTTTCTTGAACGGGGTGTCCCTTTTTTTATCCACAATTTATCTCGCATTCGTGGAATGGTCAGATATTGAAGTTATGGAAGTAGAAGGGATAATTGACTATTATATAATTATTTTAACAACCTGTGAATGTTTATTTTGGTTGATGCCATCAGGAATTTTCTACGTCTCAAAATCCCGGTCTCTCTTCACTCTCCGGCATTTTGGTTCGACCATGACTACCCCGATATTTCATCTTTTTCACTCTCTCTTTTTCGTACCCTCTCTATCACCTCTGTTCACTCTCTACAAATATATTAGAACCTTTCTCTCTCTCTCTCTCTTCCGCCTTCCTGAATGTCTGTGCTTTATGGTTGTCTTAAGAAACGTAACTCGCAGAAACAGTAACATTTCTACGATGAGTTCATTTCATCGTGCCAGATAAACCGGAAGATATAAAAGAGATAGTGTTTTGTTTTTATACTTTTCTTTCTTACCAATTTATCAGAAGATAGAAAAGTAACACGGTATTTTAGCTTTTTCCTTGATTTTGTTTTGGATGTATTTTTATTCGAGCAAGCAAACCGTTTCAAAAACTAGTGATACCTCTCAGTCATTTGAAGTAATCTAATAATTATTAAAATAGTTATAATAATTATTCAAATTTACTTTCGAACATATCTACAAACATACACACACATTAAGAAGAAAAATGAATGTTTTTTTAAACAAAAGTTGATTAATGTTGTAAGATTTGAATTTGAATTATTTTGTTTTTTTACGAGTTCTAGAGAATCTTTATAATGAGTATTTGGAACTTAGTTTTGCATTTAATTATAGGTGTTTGGAAATCTTGACTAGGGGATTTATGTCAACTCAGTCTTGGATTATGCAGTTTTTTAAATCACAAGTTTGAGAATGTATTTTAAGGTCGAATCGATCAATGACATTTTTTGGCAAGCTTATTCTTTTATTTATAAGCTGGCATTGCCTTTAAAAGTGATAGAATTATACCTTGTTATTTGAAGCAAACAAATTTATATTCAACGAATGAAAATCAATTTTTATTTTTAAATAAAATAAATTAGGTAAAAAATATGTTTATAAAGATATTCGATAGTTTGGATTATAATTTTGTTAATATTTTGTCTTGATATAATAATCGCTAGCGTTTGATAGGTGATTCACATATAATTTTATTAATCAGAGTTTATTTTGAATGATTATTGATAAATTATTCATTCTTTGACTCTTATTTACAGCGTTTTATTTAAAAAAACAAACGATATTTTGGTTATATTTTCAACTCAAACAAGTAATGAATAACGTTTCTATTGTAATGAGCATTTTTTAAATGCTTTAATATAATAAAATTCTAAATTTACACTTATTTTGTCAATAAGCTTGAGCTATATATTTACTTGGCATTTTGTTTGAAATTGGTCCATTATGTAAGTTATTTCATATTGATGATTTAAAACAGATCGGCAATATTATTTAAATAATTTTTTATTTATTCTTACAAGTGTGATATGATTTACCTTATTTATATTTAGGAGGTAATTTATAAGATAGATTCCTACGAGTAAGATGGTCATCTTGATAAAATTAATCAGATCAACTAAGTTCCACCGCTACCACAGAAAAATATAATCTCATTTACAGTTTGAGTCCATGCTAGAGAGAACAAATTTGATATTTTATGAGATTAGATGTAGACAGAGGGTTGGCCCATCATTACCAGGAATACCGCAGAACTCGAGTGAAACACAAATAAAATCAAGCGAACGGGAGTTTGTAATTAAAAAGAAGGATTAAAAAAAAAAGAAGTAAGAAACGAGAAAATATTGAGAGCTGGACGTAATATTCCCACGATGAGGTAAAACTGAGCAAGAAAAGGAGCAGAAGAAGTGTTCATTTCTTATAAAGTTGGGTTTTCAAAGCTTAGAAGGTAGATTCATCGTTTCATTTTTCTAAGGGCTTCGCCTACTTGAAGGGAAATATTCTCACACTAAAGTATTTGTCAATTGAATGGTAACTTTGAATCTTCAGTACCATTGAAACAATCATTAATAATATTGTTTAAATTGAAAATGACACCTGGACACTGATATCTAACCCGGGACCTTTGGCTTAGTACGTCAATGCTCCTAGCACTGAGCTATCCAGGAGTCGTCCCGTGCCCAGGGTAATTCTTCACTCATATTTTAAGGCAGCGTCCATGATGGAAGTGTAGATATCGTCAGCTATACTTAAGTTCAAGAGCTTTTTCTAAGCCCCAAGTTCATTTTATATTTTAATCCTTCTTTCAGCAACTGAATGACCTTTATCAATCAAGTTAGCCCTGCCTTATTGTGGCTCATTTTCGACAATATAGAACCAAGATAATTTGTGATATTAAATTAAGAATAAACAAACAATTATATAATATCCAACTACGGTGAAGCAATGTGTAAGTTAGAAGAATAATGCCCATGATAAAATTAGTAGCCTAATTTTAAAATAATTTAATTTATTTAACTCTCCCCATAACAGCCTTGATCTGACATTCTAAACTTGGTGGAAAGGTAAGATATATTCAACTTTTAAGTATAAAGTTCCGCTATATCTAATAATAAAAGTGTATGTCCCCCACCCCACCCTTATCATAATTATCATCATGAACAGCTTACAGCCACTGGCTGGGTCTGTTTGGAACATAAGCCTCTCCACCGTCTCCTTTCCTCCCACCACCTCTCTCCCTCCACCTAGGTCCAGTCCTTTCCTCCACCCCACACTTATACCCAGCCCGATCCTCCCCTCACCATACTTCTTTTAAATTTGTCTTTTCAATATGAACTGACTATACATATGCTCTATGACGTCATCTGCAATATTGCAATTTGTTTGCTATAATATCGAGGAGAAAGTTTGAGGATTGAAATACATATTATACCAACCAATGTTTCTCTGGTGAAGGGATGATGGAAACAAATTGAAACTCCAAATTGGAGTAAGAACTCTTATTGCACCCACGTGAAATTTCTAACTATGTAGTTTGATCCATGAGTCCAAACCACTTGCACCAACTCGGCCGGTAAGTGCTCACTTAGCGCAGCTCTGCTAAATGTAAGAGGATAGATTCTATCTTCCCCCCTCGAGGAAATAAGTGGCAAAGTGCTTCTAGTAGATAATTATATTCAGAGCCCTGCGTTTGTGGAGATCGCGATAATTCGCGAATGTTAGATATGGCATTTTTTCTTTCAGATGTTCACATTTCAGGTTACCCTGATTGCAAATATATGCTCAGAATTGTCGCGATAATTCGCTAAATCGGCGTTTTAGCGCGATATTCGCGATTTTAAACGATGTCCGCGATAATCGCGATTTAGTCGCGATTTTCGGCATTCGCGCTAATATTTTGGGATATTGAAAAATAAATATTTTAAATACTGCCCTTTTTTGTCAACTACGATGGAGATTTGTCTTTTTTCTACATTGAAATGTGTAAAAAATTGAAAGTTTTGATGGAACAGAGTGATGGCATCGAAAGTTTAAAAATTGAGAATGTGCTGCTAGGGCTGAAGACAGACAGTATGTTCAGTGACTTCGCAACAAAGTGTTTGCAAGCGTTGTGGCTGCCGATTTCAAATGCAGATTCAGAACGATATTTTTCTAGGTATAGTTTAGTAGTAACAGACCGCAGAACCACAATGAAAGTGGATAACATTGTTACCAGCTGCATGTTGCAGTTTGGTGATGTTGAGTAGTTATTTTGTATTTTTCTAGCCTAAATTGAGATTTAAAAATATAGTCACAATTTTTGTGAAGTAACAAGATGATTTTTGTGTAATATTTTGTCTTTGTGACTTGTACATACTTTTCCCGGACCAGCTGCCGCTAAATCTTACTTTTTTAATAAGTTGACAGCACATTTTTTTGCGGACTAGTGTTTTTTACCGTTTTGTCCAAACAAAATGTAATTTTTGGTTTTCACTTCAATATGTTTAGTTTACCTCTTTCAAACATTGTCCTGGAAGTCTAGTTTTAGCCTAACAAAGTCCCCTTAATCACGAAAGTTTGGTAAAAACAACTTTTTTAACGCTTTTGTCTTAATTCGATAATTTCGTTGCAAAAATAGGATTTTTGTAACTCACCGCTTATTCACCGCTTTTGGGAAACTTAAAAACGAAATTGGGCTTTTTTATTCACCATAAAAGCAGGGCTCTGATTATATTTCATACAAGACCTCCCTAATTGTTTGTGAGTTAAATAAGCTTATTATTGTATTGTTTTAAACGGTGATCTACAGTAAACAAGAACAATATAGTGGGGACTATTTTATCCGGTAAATTTATCTTTATTTAGTAAAATTTATCCCAAATACTCATTTTGAACAAAATCTTAAATGCCATTCTAAATAACTTTCAAACTTTCTGTAATTTATTATAATAACACTACCTTTAAATTAACTTGCTTTATAAAAATAAACATACTTTATTATATACAATATACAATAGACCTCAGTTACCGAATTTTGAAAAACAAATCGATATTTTAAAATTTTTCAAGAATCAGTCATGAGTAAACTATTGTATATGTTATTTTTTTTAGGAAAAACAAATATATTTGGAAAAATTAGCAAATACCCATTTTGAACCAAATCTTGAAATAATTTTTAAAATATTTTGAATTAAAAAAATCATCTGGAAGCTTATCCAAAAATAAATTGTTCTTGAAAAACAAGCACAAAGTATGATTTGTCATGTCAAACACAGGATCGTTAAAACCATTTATGGAATAGTTAGAATTTACAAAAATCACTCATTGGTATACTAAATAAATTTTTACCCAAAAAACTAAGTATATATAAACAGTGTTATTTGGGAGATAAAATAACCCAGAGTTTTCCATTTTAAACACAATCTTTATAGCCATTTTTAAAAACAATGCAGTTCAAAAAAATCATTAATCAATAAATTACCCTTAATTTAAGGATTATGGTCAGAATAAAACAAAAATATATTTCTTAGGTATAGCTATATATTATCTAAATATCAAGTTTGAACAAAATCCATCAACCCGTTTCAGATCCCTGGCCAAGGACAGACAGACAGATAGACAGACAAACAGAGGGAGGGATGGAATCGTAAATTCCATTATTTTTGGTTAAAACATAATCTCGAGGTCGAAAATGTTCACGTTTGCAATACTTTCCCCTTTGATGAGAAAGTAAAAAACAAAACAAAAACAGGAATAGTGGAGACATGCAAGGGAATAAAATAGTTCAGAAGAGAAGCAGCAAAGAAGAATGATGAATAAAAAAACTTTTAATTAAAATTTAAAAATGAAAGTAAAATATATGTTGTATTAGTGTGATGTGAGTCCCACATTCACTTGTACTCTACGCATACGTCTTGAAGTTTATTCATATAAATGAAAACCTGCATTTATGTGCAAGCGAACAAAGACGTCGGTATCGTCTGGTTTAGTTTCCTTTGGGATGGAATTAATTTATTTTGCGGATAATTTACAAGCCCTTTCTGACCCAGTAAATTATGTCAGTTCACGATTTACAGAACAACTTAAATCTAGAACATAACCAATACCCAGTCAGCTTTTTCTTAGCACCACGTCTTACTACCCGTTCGGGCATATGTAATATTTAAGCTAATATGTCAGGGCTGAGGAAGGTGGAATTTATACGAAGTTTACCCGCATTAGCGTAGAAGAAAGAAAAGCTACTTTTAGTACCTTGACTGGGTCTCGAACCCCGAACTCCCCACCATCGGTGGTCTAGTCTAGTGCGAGAGTGATGCATTTGACCATGTGGCTAACGGAGCGGTTCATTCAACTTTCAAATCATCACTAAGAATGTAAGAGCGCAAGCTAAGCCACATTTTTTTTTCCATTAATGCTAGCACTCGTACCTGGGACCCTTTAATCAATAGTTGGACGTGCTAATTTTTTTTTAAACCCCGCGTCCTTATACATGTTAAGCTTATACGCAAGATGTGCTACTGACTGAGATAATTTGTGGAAATAGTAGAATATACTGAGGTGATTTTTCCTAAATGCGCTCTCCGCTTTTTCCTACACGGAAACGTGGGTATATTTTTTCTAATATACCTTTATCATACATAATTATGGGTTTGAATGTTTAGATTATTAGAACGGATAGTAAAATATGGTGCACAAACATGTAATATAAGGAAATCAACTGTCTTAATTGATTTGTGTGCCCACGCATTGTGTCGGTAGCTACGAAGTTGCAAAATTACTAGAAGGATCACATCCATGGTGACCATTAGGTTCACAATGTAGAGGGAGGTTTAACACGTCTAAAGATGTGCGAGTGATCAGGGTAACATACTTTACAGGAGGGTGGTTTAAGAAGTCTAAAGATGTGCGAGTGATCAGGGTAACATACATTACAGGAGGGTGGTTTAAGAAGTCTAAAGATGTGCGAGTGATCAGGGTAACATACTTTACAGGAGGGTGGTTTAAGAAGTCTAAAGATGTGCGAGTGATCAGGGTAACATACTTTACAGGAGGGTGGTTTAAGAAGTCTAAAGATGTGCGAGTGATCAGGGTAACATACTTTACAGGAGGGTGGTTTAAGAAGTCTAAAGATGTGCGAGTGATCAGGGTAACATACTTTACAGGAGGGTGGTTTAAGAAGTCTAAAGATGTGCGAGTGATCAGGGTAACATACTTTACAGGAGGGTGGTTTAAGAAGTCTAAAGATGTGCGAGTGATCAGGGTAACATACTTTACAGGAGGGTGGTTTAAGAAGTCTAAAGATGTGCGAGTGATCAGGGTAACATACTTTACAGGAGGGTGGTTTAAGAAGTCTAAAGATGTGCGAGTGATCAGGGTAACATACTTTACAGGAGGGTGGTTTAAGAAGTCTAAAGATGTGCGAGTGATCAGGGTAACATACTTTACAGGAGGGTGGTTTAAGAAGTCTAAAGATGTGCGAGTGATCAGGGTAACATACTTTACAGGAGGGTGGTTTAAGAAGTCTAAAGATGTGCGAGTGATCAGGGTAACATACTTTACAGGAGGGTGGTTTAAGAAGTCTAAAGATGTGCGAGTGATCAGGGTAACATACTTTACAGGAGGGTGGTTTAAGAAGTCTAAAGATGTGCGAGTGATCAGGGTAACATACTTTACAGGAGGGTGGTTTAAGAAGTCTAAAGATGTGCGAGTGATCAGGGTAACATACTTTACAGGAGGGTGGTTTAAGAAGTCTAAAGATGTGCGAGTGATCAGGGTAACATACTTTACAGGAGGGTGGTTTAAGAAGTCTAAAGATGTGCGAGTGATCAGGGTAACATACTTTACAGGAGGGTGGTTTAAGAAGTCTAAAGATGTGCGAGTGATCAGGGTAACATACTTTACAGGAGGGTGGTTTAAGAAGTCTAAAGATGTGCGAGTGATCAGGGTAACATACTTTACAGGAGGGTGGTTTAAGAAGTCTAAAGATGTGCGAGTGATCAGGGTAACATACTTTACAGGAGGGTGGTTTAAGAAGTCTAAAGATGTGCGAGTGATCAGGGTAACATACTTTACAGGAGGGTGGTTTAAGAAGTCTAAAGATGTGCGAGTGATCAGGGTAACATACTTTACAGGAGGGTGGTTTAAGAAGTCTAAAGATGTGCGAGTGATCAGGGTAACATACTTTACAGGAGGGTGGTTTAAGAAGTCTAAAGATGTGCGAGTGATCAGGGTAACATACTTTACAGGAGGGTGGTTTAAGAAGTCTAAAGATGTGCGAGTGATCAGGGTAACATACTTTACAGGAGGGTGGTTTAAGAAGTCTAAAGATGTGCGAGTGATCAGGNTCCTATGGCTTCTACAGTATGGTAGTCTCCTATGGCTAGTACACTATGGTAGTCTACTATGGCTTGTACAGTATGGTAGTCTCCTATGGCTTCTACAGTATGGTAGTCTCCTATGGCTTCTAGAGTATGGTAGTCTCCTATGGCTTCCACAGTATAGTAGTCTCATATGGCCTGTACAGTATGGTATCCCCTATGGCTTCTATAGTATGGTAGCCTCCTATGGCTTCTACAGTATAGTAGTCTCATATGGCCTGTACAGGATGGTATCCCCTATGGCTTCTATAGTATGGTAGCCTCCTATGGCTTCTACAGTATGGTAGTATCCTATGGCGTGTACAGGATGGTAGTCTCCTGTGGCTT
>CABFWB010002772.1:80445-96981 GCA_902151455.1 Timema bartmani
GTATGGTAGTCTCCTATGGTTTCTATATTATGGTAATTTCCTAATGTTTTTACGGTATGGCAATCTCTTAAAGGGAAAATCTCACTACATACTTTTGTTTATATTTATTATATTACAATAATCATTACTGCACTATAATATAGTTGTTAAAATAATAACGTTGCAACTAAAATTAGGGTCAATGTAATTCATTAAATCAGCATTAGTTAGCAGCTACCTGTAAGATTAACTCAGGGCTAGTGCACTAGACTCGCATGCACAGTTCTAAAACGTGGATTTGGAATTAGGTTCGAGTCCCAACTGTGAATTTCCCCATAGTTAATAACAATTTGGTTGTATCATTCTATCTCAAAATTAAACTTGATACATTATTTTCTGATATCTTTATAAGATGTTGTTCCCATAAATACATTTGTGTTGTTAAAGTCATTATTGGATTTATATAAAACTAGAAAAAAGACAAAAAGACAGATACCTTTATCAATCTCAAGCAATTGCGTACTAATTAACGAATCGGTAGAGTTGTCTCAACGCCATTGTGATTGATTAGTGTGCCTGACTTTGATCTCATAGTTTGGGAATGTTGTTCGAGTAACGATCGGGCGAACTAGGGGTTGATTTTTAACCAAAAATTAGAATACATCCATTCTCCAGGTGAATGCAGATATATTTAGTTTCAATTATCCTTACTATCTATATTAGGCACATTATATTACGTTATTAATAATAATATTTGTGTTAAATGTTGTATAACCACGGGTTTATATCTCTGTGACACCATTGGCTTATATATTTGTGATACCATTAGTTTAAATTTCTGTGACACCACCTGTTAGTATCTCTGTGACACCACTGGTTTATATTTCTGTTACACCGTGGGCTTATATCTCTGTTTTATCATTGGTTTGTTTGATATCACTGTGAAGTTCCTATCACCCCGGTACCTTTAGAATTTGAAACTTTGTGGATATGCAGCGTAACTATCACCAATGTATTGTTTGAAAGATAAAGACGTGTGTACATGCAGATTAACTATCACCCATGTACCGTTTGACTGCTAAAGACGTGTGTACATGCAGATTAACTATCACCCATGTACCGTTTGACTGATAAAGACGTGTCCACTTGTATAGTTCTATCACGAATGCAATGTTTGATTGTTAAAGACATGTATACATGCATAGTTCAGAAAGCAATATACCATTTGACTGTTTAATATGCCGTTCACCTCCCAACTGGGATGACCCCTACAACCCCTCGGCCTTAAGGAATGAATCCACGAATCGGAATCCAGCCCGTCACAGGCTATATTTAAAATGTATGCGAGGCTATTTCAGTTTCTCTAACGCTCGCTTATTTAAAAAAATAATGTTGAACACACAATACAGACTAAGGAGGATGGTTTCTAAGCAAGCTCTTACAACATAGCTTGTTGTTTTCAACAGAATTATACAATTACCACCGTTCCCTCTGCCTTGTAAGTATTCACTTGCACTGAAGGTTGCACCAGGTTGATAATCTTGTCGCTTTGGACAAAATCTTTCTAATTTCTCCCAGTCAGTGGGCAAACGCAATAAGAGTGCAGGAGATATTCGGATCGCCCAAACAATATCCTGATTGACGGTCTGTCCCGTGAAACGGTTCTGAAGCAGATCGCACAGTGGTTGCACAGCGAATGGACGTTGACAACCGGATCGCTCAACCTTATTGATAAACTTGGGACGGAAGTAACAACACGCAAGTGAAGATCCATATTTTCAGTCTTTAAGACAAACTCCCCACCCCCTTTTTTTTGGCAGAGTTAAATAAAATTTTGCTTCACTTGGATGATGGCACTAGATTAGAAACGAATTAAATGAGGATAAATACTCCTGGTAAACTCAACAATGCTCATAACATATATTAAAAAGCTGTTTATATCACCATGTGTAGAAAATTAAACTAAATGTATTTACTTGAGCAATATTTTATTTATAATGGCCAAAACATGTTTTTTTGTCATATAAACTTCAAACATATGAACCTTGACTTGTGTTCCCTACCATTCCACTTTGCGTTTCAATTGTGATAGGATCGCTTGAAAATAATCTACGTATTAATGTATGTATATATGTAGGTCACAAAAGGGCTACCGTGAACTCAGGAGGAAGATATATGTTGACAACCAAATCGCTTGTATGTAGCCTAGTGAATGGGGAGCTGGGAAAGCAACCAAGTCTCTCAGATCAATCACATTGTCAACCCGGTTGCTTCAATATCACCTCGTGATATGGATCACTTAATAGCGAGTGCACGCACACCAATATCACGTGGCATGTGATCTGACTCATGATCTGGCATCTAACGTGCATATACAGGTTAAACCAATGTAAACATATGAGTCAGCACCCATTGAAGGGGTGGACTCTATACGCATAACGTCAGTGTCAGACGATTTCTTCATGCTCCACTTTTTGACACATGTTACGGACAAGTTAGTTAATTTAATTAGCTGGACCTTTGTTTAAGTTTATTAAAAGACTTCCAGGTGACACACAAGTCCTAAAGATTGTATCTTGTTTTAAAATCGCAGGTTCAATTTTTCTTATTAATACATGAAACGTGTTTTTACCCATTCCTTAAAAGACTTACATTTTCCTGGATACATATTTAACACTTTAAAAAACATTTAGAGCACCAAGTTTTTTTTTATATTTGCTCACCAAAAAGATGCACTTAAAATAGTTTTTTTTACCACGATAGTAATATTGTATCAAATAACAATGACACAATTCAATAATGTCTCTCATCAGAGAGAGAGATACATTATTACTAAATGAATTGCTGCTAAATAATTCCGGTGTACTTTTAATCACATGTGAAAATCTTCACTGTTATATTTATGGCATGTTACTGCCAGATCACGTGTCATGTCATTTTGGTAGGAGCTTCTACTTAGACCGTGAGGGCGAGTATGATCTACTTTCCTACGTAGCACCGTTGGTTTATTTTTTCTTACCCTCGAAACAAAATGTCTGGTCTATTATTATTATTATTATTATTATTATTATTATTATTAGCACTGCGTCTTACTACCCGTCCGGGTTATACGCACTTACGCTAATGTGTAATGGTAGGGTGATTGTGGGATGAAATGGAGGACCTACAGCTTAACGTGGGATCCGAACCACGGTAGAGGCCTGGCATTCCTCACATTCACAAGTTGTGATTAATACACGTCTTGTCAGAGGTGAAGGAAGGGTTTGGCAATCAGATAAATATGTGCTGGGACCGAGGATTGAACCCCGGACCCACAGAACAGAAGTCTGACACCTTACCCCTAGACCGCCAGGTCACCAAATGTCTAGTCGTTTGGACACGCTGAGGAAAGTAGCGAGCCTCTCCCTTGCCCCTTCTTCACCGCAACTCTCAATGTACTAGAGGACGCCCGGTATGGAACCCGAGGAGTGAAATGTTACCTTGTTTTATGATGAGTCTTTTGAGAGCGGTATTTCGCCTCTCCTCTCTACCCGACGTCTTGTGTTCCGGCCCCACGTGTATTAGGTGGTGGTGAGTTAATATGTAAAGGGTACATACCCCGGCACCTCTTGTGTGAACAAGACACTCTTCCCCACCTTTTCTCCACCAAGGTGGACGGAGGAGATGTAACCAGAGAGTCCTGAGACGCGCGACATGACTTGTTACCAGGGTTATTAGCAGGACCGGTTGGTGAGCAACCTTACACTGCGGTAACCGTACAACAAGAGGAAT
The DNA here is from genome assembly GCA_902151455.1 of Timema bartmani. Classification (NCBI taxonomy): domain Eukaryota; kingdom Metazoa; phylum Arthropoda; class Insecta; order Phasmatodea; family Timematidae; genus Timema; species Timema bartmani. The sequence goes on from CABFWB010002772.1 coordinate 84,196, forward strand.
GGAAACTCTATCAAACTTCGGCAATGATCGTTAATATAGAGACTACAAGCTTAAACAAGAATAATTAATAAAACGTTTACAAAGTTTATTTGTGTAGCTCATTTTATTATTTTCAAAAACACACATATAATATAGATATTTATAGAATTGGGCTATATATACATTGTACGTGTGAGTGTGTTTTTGAAAATATTACGAGCAACACAAATCATATTTCTAAGCTTTGTTTATAATATATATGTACTAATCGTAAATCCTTTCAGTGGAGGCTCTTTCCATTTCCAAATGAAATGAGATGATAGTGATAGTGAGTATGATAGTGATAGTAAGTATGAGTGTGATAGTGAGTATGAGTGTGATAGTGAGTATGAGGGTGATAGTGAGTATGAGGGTGATAGTGAGTATGATTGTGATAGTGAGAATGAGGGTGTGGAACCAGTGGAAACACTTTAAATATGTTTACACTAATATTATGAACATTCATTAAACACAGTTAAATTTTACAAGTGTAAAGCTAACGGAAAACCTCACATTCTCTGCAAATATACTTTATTAAGGCTTGAAAAAATTGTCAATCCTAATGATTACTTATGCTATTTTAGATTGTGAAAATTAAATAAAGAATATTCTAAAATTGCCTCACGGAGCTTGAAATAATTGGTGGAGCCCAAGGGCTACGCAAAGCACTGTTCGAAAAACGTTGATCTAGGCAAGCAACCATTTTTTTTAATGCCACGTATTGCTACAAGCCCGGGCTATTCGCATTTAACTTCATTAACTAGTTAGGGATAGTAACGATAAAACTTAGAGGCCACGATCGCACATATGCGTAGAGGGAAAGCATGAAATCACTCAGGAAAAAAAATACCCTTGAGACATCCTAACGGGATTTAAACCCCGACCTACCCGTCACCTGCCGGACAGTTTTTTGAGTCTCCTTAGACTGTGTGGCCACCTATGCTGGTACAAATTCATAACTTGATTTCCATAAGAATGGACATTTGGAGCATTTTTTAGAAAGTACAAAGATATTTACTGTGGTAAGCCTTGACAACATTAGACTATATTAGCCATCAAAAGTGGCGGCTGGAAATGTCATGACTTGACATAAAATGAACAGTTGAAAGTGGGGGAAGGAACCTTCAGTGGTCGAATTGTCTAAGGCGTCACTCTCGTGTTAGACTATACTACTGATGACGGGGAGATTGGGGCTCGAATCCTGGTTGGTTCTACCGAGGGTTGTTTTTCCTAAATGAGTTCCCACTTCCCTTTCATGCAAATGCGGGTTTATTTCCTCTAAAATACTTCCATCCTCGTCCCTAGTTATCATTTACACATATAACCTGAGCAGGTAGTAAGACGCGGTGATAAAAAAAACTTTTTCCCAGCTGCCAAATAAAGTCTAGTAGTAGGAAAATCGGGGTGTACATAACTTAATGTTTTTCAGTTTTTTTTAATCCATTACTATTTTTTTAAATGATATCCTTAAAAATGCATCATCCCATGATTATCCTCTTGCGAACATTGAAAACAACTTAGCTCTCTTGTTTGGCTCAGTCTACCTTAATCCTCCTACCATCTATTTAACCGTCGCAGCGCATCATTCACTTGATTTCACCGTTTCTCAGTTTGGTAGCCTCCTTCTCGTCTTCCCATAATGCACCTGTTCTTCTCTCTGCTATCATTACTCGGCACACGTGCCAAGAACAATCCCCTCTTGAAGGTCTAGTTGCTGTTAGGTTCAATTATCCTCTCGCGGTCTAGTCTTCTTGGCAAAGATGCTCGCTTGTTCCTTCAGTCTTTCCGATTCGTTTAGCTCCTAAATGTTTTATTTGGAATCAACAAGGTGGTCGTTCGATTTCACCCCGAGATAGTCCTCGGAAAGTTCCGAGTCTTAGTTCTTGATGCGATCTACAAACACAAAATAAAGGACAAAACTAGAAAGACTTGTGTTTGGTTTTACAATTTCTGAACAAAGTTTAATTTTACTCACCACGTCTTACTACCCGTTTGGGCTGTACGCTTATGTAACCAGTTACACTAATGGGCTAGAAGGATTATGAAGGCTTAATTTAGAGGAAATGCACCCACAAATTCTCGTAGAGAGAGAGGGGAAAACCATTTAGGACAAACTACTCTCAGTATACCTGACCGGGATCTAACCCCAAACACCCCGTCTTCGGTAGTCTGGTCCAACACAAGAGTAGCGCGCTAGACCCCGCGGCCACCTAATTGGGTTTTAGTATTTTGTTTTAAGTGCATCCTAATAAAAAAATCAAAGTTTGTTTTTATCAATTTTGTTGGTGAAAGTAAATACCAGTGCTGTTTGCTTTTTAATCCATAATTAAAGCGCTAGCTTTTAGTTTAAATACATGTTTAATATTTTAGTTTAATATTATTATACACTAAAAATAAATATTGATATAGTCAATACAAATAATTACTATTATAAAAATGAATGTATTTAATTTTAATCTTTAAATTTCCACTCAGTGTACCAAGTCTTACTAACCATTCAGACTCTCCGCGTATTTACACTAATAGGGATTCGGAAGGCAGACTATAGAATAAGTGTAGCATGGAGTGAGTGGGAAACTATATATTAAAAACTATTTCAATACACCCACTTGGATCCGAACCTCTGCCTTCCTGCGATCGGCAAACCAATACTGAAACCCTAGCCCTTGTGTACACCGATAAAGAATGGGCCAAATCAATCCACGATCTACTTTTAGTAAAATTGTTAATTGCTTTTATTTAGATGAAACCCGCATCGGTGGGCATGCAGGCTAAATGTCAGGTTCGTCTATTTCGGATTTCCGGTGAAGGAGAGTTTAAGGTTTGACTTATGGAGTGGTTTACTCTGGGGTGAGGGGAGTTGGGTGATTTTTTTCTTAAATGCTTTTTTTATTAATTCTTGACGCGAATCCTGTTATATTTCCTGTCAAATGCAACTTTCTTTATTCCTACCCCATTGGCTTAGTTAAATGTCATTAGACCTGACGGGTAGTATGATGGAGGTGAGATTCCAAGTGTATTACAATTAACTAGAGTTGGGATGCTGAAATCCCTCCATTCCTACGGTATTCGAGATATTCGAGATTCGTAAAAATCTCAAAAACTTATCTCGAATACATTTATAAAGACTTTTGACTTTATATAATAATTTTAAACAATAAGGTAATATGAATTAACTGGACTTGTGTATTTGGAAGAATAACATAATAAAAAAAGGACAAAATTGCATTAATATAATTAATTTACTAAACAAAAAGTGTTTTAATTGTTTTTTGTGACGTAACAGATATGAAAAAAAAAGTATTTGTTAGTGGCATCAAAACTTGTCTTTTATTTCCTTCAAATTAAAATATTTTCACTTTAACATAAATTGTACAGTCTTAAGGATTGGAATTTGGATTTGAGATTTGAAATAAAATTTAAGAATCAAATTCAAGGTTTGGATTCAAGAAATTTAGAATTCAACCCATTTCTACCGCTAACCAATTAATATTAAATGTATATGCAAATGTGAAATCAAAGCCTAATTTAGAATAATATTGTAGTAGTTTAAATACTCAAACATGAAGTTTTGTATCTGCAACGTCATATTTGGATAAATAGAGGTTCTGGTCTTCTGCAACAATGAGCATTATTTTGTTTGGATCTATTTGGCTGTTTACGGTCGACACTTACACACTTAACTTCATATAGTATTTCTAGTCTATTAGACTAATCTGTTGAAAAGTGTTTCCAAAGTTTGGTAATAATCCTTGAAGCGTAAGAAATTACTTGGTCTTGTAATATCTGCCGCTGCCAAAACTTCCTGAAGCGTTTTGCATGGCTCGGAGGGAGGTAAAGAGGGCCAGAAAACTTTTCCGAACTCACCAAACTGTGAATTCACAAAGTCTGACTTCATTGTCCGTGAATTTTAACGCGAGCTTAATTAACTGCGTCAGTTCTCCGACGAATTATAATAAAAACACTGCCCGCTTTTATGGAAAAATATGCTTCACGGGATGAGGGTTTTTTTTCTTCTTAAATAACACCTTCTGAAACAATCATAGCCCATAAAGTGTATTAAATTATTGCCGCACCCTATTTTAGCCATCCATTTTAGTGGATTGAATCACGCACGCTTTAGTTGAAAAGAAGAAAGAACATTTTAGTGGGAGAAAAAATTAAGGATTAATTTTGGGTCTATAAATTCACAAAGCTTTGAAACTGTATATGTATAATGTAGCCTCCTGTTATGTAAAACTTTTTATTATATATTTATTTGAGCTTATATTTTAAACAAATAACAATGGCAGAAAGGGTATTTGTTTTTTAGAACTATTCTCCAAAAAAGTTGATGTATAAACCCTTTTTTTCTCCCGAATAAAGTGTAGGAATTAAACCATGTTCGATACAACGGTATTCCCAAACGTAATAAATAAAAAAAGTGGTAAATAACTCATTCAGTGGAGTTATCTATATTATTCATATTTTTTTAGGTTTTTTTATTTTTCAACGTTCTCCATACAATGCCTGTGGATTGGGAACTGTCATTCGTCGGGAAAAAGTGTACACATTTTAAACTCAACTTGACCCGCACTGGTTGTCACACAGTCTAATGCGTCAAGCTCGCACTAAACTGATTGGAATATCGATGGCGGGGAGGGGAGGGGGAAGGGTGGGTTCACCTTCTCCCGCAATTCCTATAATTTCCCCTTATCCCTTAAAATAAGCTGTTAATAAACTTGGTGTTGAATTTGAAATAAAAAATATCATCTAAAAACACCAAGAAGGATTAGACTGACTTTATAAGATTAAAAGTCAATAAAATAAAATATCATTAATATACGTAAATATATATAAAAATCTCCTTGGAGTAAGCCCACAAGTATGCTATGATCGAGAGCAACCACTGTCATTAGCAATGATAGTGCCAACATTTGCGGATATATGGTGTCATGTGGTCAGCACAACGAGTCCTATGGCCGTTAATCTCAGTTTTATAAACCCGAGCTAGATAGTGCCAACATTTGCGGATATATGGTGTCATGTGGTCAGCACAACGAGTCCTATGGCCGTTAATCTCAGTTTTCTAAACCCGAGCTGCTACTTCTTTATTCAAGTAACTCCTCATTTGTATTCACGAGGCTGAGTTTGAACCCGTTTCACACTCACTGCTTCACGGGGGATCGAACCAGAGACCTCTGGATCGGTAGGCAGGAACGCTGACCACTAGACCACAGAGACATACATAAGTACTCCTATGAATAATTGTTGACCTAAAAGGCCTTGGGGTAGATTTCTCGTCTCAGGACCCGATGTTCGTGAGTTCAAACACAGCCGAGGCCAACGGATTTTTTTTAACGATAGAAATCCACAGCACAACTTCCTTCCCTTGTCGATTGTGGCATGTGTAAGAACCCTGGAAGGTGTGTGAAAATACCTTTTCTGGCAAAATTGGTAGGCCCTTTCGCGCTCATTCATAGAAATTATCGTGTGCTGATATAATCAGTAGGTTTATAAAGTGCACGTTAAATATCTCAAATAAATATAAATAATTTTGTTGCATCAGTTTAAAATAAGGTGCAATACAATGTATTAGGCTTAAGTCCATTAAATCAAATATAATTAAAATAAATTACACATAAAAAAGTAGTCTATAAGTAGCAGGAAGCGTTACATTTTTCAAATAATTAACTTAGAATACACATAAATAATCGTTATTTTCATATATACATGATCTTATAATACAAATACATTTTTTAAATGTAAAATGACACTCAAATAACACAAACAACTTAATTATATTTCCTTGAAAAATAATTACAAAGCTTGATTTTTCATGTCAAACACTCCCCAGATATAGATTTTGAACAAAATTTGCTACTGCAATTTCCGAAAATTTTGGAATTAAAAAAAATCACTAAATAAATAGCCACCCTTAATTTTAGGGCTAGTGGCAAAAAATAAAATAATAACCTTAGGTATAGCAACATAATATCTAAATATAAAGTTTGAACAAAAGCCATGAACCCGTTTCACATCCGTGGTCAAGGACAGGTAGAGGGAGAAATGGAATTATAAAATCCATTATTTTTGGTTAAAACATAATCTCGAGGTCGAAAATGTTCACGTTTGCAATACTTTCCCCTTTGATGAGAAAGTAAAAAAAACAAAAACAGGAATAGTGAATACATGCAAGGGAATAAATAGTTTAGAAAATAAGCAGCGAAGAAGAATGAGCAACAAAATAAAAATGGTAATAAAGTTAAAATAAGAAAGTAACATAATGTGTGAAGTGACTACCACATTCTCGTACACTACACGGATGTGTGGTGAGTTTTATTCATATAAATGAAAACCTGCATTTAGGTGCAAGCGAACAAAGATGTCGGTCTCATCTAGTTTAGTTTCTCAGTGAGATGGAATTTATTTATTTATTTTGGGGATAATTTACAAGCACTTTCAGGCCCAGCAAATTATGTCAGTTCAAGATGAACAAAACCATTCAATTTTAGAACATAACAAACTCTCAGTATTATATTTTTTACACTCCGTGTACGATTATGTAATATTTATTTATTTTTACTTATTTGATATATTTAACTTGCACTTTCTGAATCGACTGAGTATATCAGCACAAGAGAATGTCTATGAGCGAGCGCGGAAGGGCCTACCAATTTTGTCGTTAAAATTAGTTTCACATACCTTCCAGAGTTTTTCTTTTACATGCCACAATTGACATGGAATCGGCGGCTTCACTATATCGCTCAAGAAAAATCCGTTGACACCAGCTGGGTTCGAACTCACGAACATCAGGGGTCCTGAGGTGAGCATTTTATTACAAGACCACCGAAGTTGACCACAAATAAATAACTTTGTTAATAGTCCCCTCAAATTAATGAATGAGCTATCTCATAATATAACCAAAATAAAATACAAATTCATGAAATGATCTCCAAGTAATATAAAATAATGTAGACGCAGTCGCATATTAACACACTCTAATTCTCCCTAAAGGAGAGTACGAGAGCAAATTAAAACATGTACTGTACCTACCACTGGTCACAACGTTACTGACGGTGCTTGACCATGGGATGTCGCATTTCTCGAAGGTTCTGAAACAGAAAAATATAGGTTTATTTGTGGGGGAGATTGGGGGGTGGCATAAAGTGGTAAACCTAACGAGGGTTTCTAGAGATAGTGCGGGGACACTACTCCATGACCGTCTGGGTGAGAGCCTCCCAAACCACTGTTGACACTTCTCGCTTATCCGAGCAGGGCTTTGGGACGTCAGTGGCACCCTCCAGGGTCGATGACGTAATTCCCAAGCCCCTGGATAATAGGATTGGTGGCACCGGGAAGCCTGTCGTAGAAAAACTGCGCAATTTAAATTATATCTCCATACTTTAAACGTTTCCCACCTTTCATCCCTCACCCTAAGAGCAATATGTAGCATATTAATACTAATAAGCTATTATTATATTTTTATTTTTATATTTTTATTTTTTTGTATATTTTAACGCCAATGAGCTGGTTAAGTGTGATTTAATCTATTTCGTCTCAGAAAACAGTTTTGAGTGTGGCAAAGTTTAAAGAAATGTACTATCATATGCTTGACTAAAGTATGAAACACCCCTTATTTTGGATTAAGAGGGGGAGGGGAAACCATAATTAATCTCGGCTGGGGCTCAAACATTGGTCTCCTTGATAAGACTCAAACACGATAGCGCTTTGCTAGGTCTATCTAATTTTCGTCCTTTTTTTTTTTTAGTCTATCTAATTTTCGTCCTTTTTTTTTTTACCGTGGCTCGTATGCAACCCCATTTCTTCCCTACGTACTCCAGAGTTGAGAGTTTCTCCGAAAGGAGAATAAAGGCAATAGTCGGTCATTTCAATTCCAATGTCAAGATTCTCATACATAGCTGTGATATCACTTCGTGGTTCCTAAAGACTAATAAATGGCGCCAGTTCTTAGCGTTTTCGTCGAAAACACAAATTCGTCGTTTCCCCCCACCCCCGGGCAAACACAAGTGTGCGTAAGGATACACTGGTGTTTTTATAAGTGGTGGTATATTTTCTCTTTTCCTTAAGAGTTTTCTTTAGGGAGGCAGGGAGGCACGAGAGTCAAGTATGCGTGTAGGGCGATGGAGAAGAGTCTCATGCCTCGCTTGGTTTCAGACACACGTGTAATTGGCTGCCATCACCAATGCGCCACTGCTGACTTCTTGCCACACACTCTCTCTCTCTCTCTCTCTCTCTAACATTGGCTATCTCGCTCTAACCCATGCAAATTCTTCTTACAGTCTGTTCTCATAAAAAATGATACCCGCTTCGGTGGCCGCATGGTCTAACGCGTTACTCTCACAGTAGACTGGACTGCCGATGGCGGGGAGATCGAGGTTCGAATCTAGGTCGGGTGTACTGAGGGTGGTTTTTGCCAAAATAGTTTTCCACTATCCAGCCTACCTAATCCCTAAAACCTCTTGTGTTATTAGTATATAAACGTATAACCCATACGGGTAGTAAGATGCGGTGCTAAAAAATAAATCCTTGACTTACGCAATTAACCAGTTCTGAAAGTTTCTGCGGAAGTTGTATATTCACGTATGTCAGTCAGATGGTGCCTAATTACGACATATTATTTCCGTTTCAAGGGATAATTTAAAACTAGACAAGTTGAACTTGTGAAAATAAAACTTTGAGAAAATGTAAATTGCGTTTAAGGAAGGAATAAACAAAAAGGTGATGGCACTTTCAGCTGTACGTTAGCTCACTAGGAACTAGATATTTTAGGTTTAAATGGCATTTAATGTCGCTACGAGTCCGCGTAGCTTGAATCTATGTAATTACTGTTCAAGAAAACTACACTATTTTAAAGGGTGACCTGATGGTCTAGGGGTAAGGTATCAGACTTCTGTGTTGGGGGTCCAAGGCTCAATCCTCGGTCCCGGCAAAGATTTATCTGATTGCCAAGCCCTTCCTTCACCTTTGACAAGACGTGTATTCCTCACAACTTATGAATGTGTGGAATACCAGGCCTCCACCGTGGTTCGGATCCCACGTTAAACTATAGGTCCTCCATTTCATCTCGCCAAAACCCTACCATTACACATTAGCGTAAGTGCGTATAACCCGAACGGGTAGTCCTTACCCTTATAGGTAACAGTCTTACCTTAACTGATTACACTCTGACCCTATCTTAAAACGCTACACCATAGTGGAGCCATGTTAACCTTGAAGGTAACGAAATGTTTGTTTTCTTGCAACAAAAACTAACCAAACATTAAATAAGTACATTATTTTATGGGTTAAGTAACTAGGAGATCTTTGCCAAATTGTTGAATTAAATTTGCTTAATCAAGGTCGCTTGAGCTAAAGAAGGCAATTTATCAGTGGTAAAAAACTTAATATCAGAAATAAGAGATAGTGAGTCAGCGATTTTTATTTTCAAAACCTACTTTGGGCACAGGAACAAAATCATCAGTCTCGTCTTGTAAAGCTTGCCCAATGACGGGGATGCAGGGGTTTGAATCCCGGCAGGCTGTATTTAGTTGTTCTGCCCTAAATGTTCCCCCCGCCCCCCCCGTTCTCTTTCCACGCAAATACGGGTACATTTTCTGTGGATTCTTCTTTTATACTCCCTTCCAATTAGTGTAAGTATATGGAGCGTCCAGTCAGGTAGTAAAACGTGGGGCACTCACAAGGCACGCGATATGTTGTTGACACATTGCTGTTTGTGTTTTCACTGATATATAACATATATATAATTATATACATCATATTATATATAAAGTTATTCATGTCATATATAATGAAGGAACTAATATGAGTTAATGCCTCTAAGACTTTATATCAATCAGTAGCTTTAAATCTGTGATACGTGACAATTATTAGGGTTGCAGAAAATAATTTAGTAATGGCGGGCTTTATTTTAGCTCTTAGTTAATTTGACTTGAACCTAATATATTTAAGCCCTGTGTTATTTTACTCAAACCCAGGGCTCTCCTCAGATATGTATCTTCACCCAAATATTACTGCGTTCTCGGCAATTTTTTTTCTCTTTTTTTCAAAGCCTAAGCTGCTAATGAATTAAACTCTAGTGACAAGTGAAGTCAGTAAAAGCTTGGACCGAGCAATTTTGTATTGATTGCTTTAGCCTGGAATGTAAAGCGTTTAGTTAACTATACTTGATGAAATGTCGTATTCAAAATAATACACTTCCTTCCTAAGTTGAACGACTAATTAAGAAAAATGTCTACCAAGATGACTGGTAGAAAAGTTTTAACTAATTAATTAGTTCATTAATTTTAAAAAGTTAAAGTCTTGGGCTACTTGACATAAGTGGTTTAAATATTTATTAATTAGGGGGTACGCAGCCGTAAAAAGGCTGAAAATATTATATTAGTGTAAGCGAAATAACCGATTAACGTTTATCTAAATAAATCTGAAGAATCTCAAATAATACACAAATGAGTTTTATATGATTCATATTGTTACCAAAATGTTTAAACATATACTAACGGTAGGAGCTAGATTAAATTGTGGCAGGAAAATGAAAGAGATATCATGAAATAAAATAAATGATTTGTTTTATTTACAATGAAATACCTAAGAGGAATAAGATATACCGTTCAATTTAGCAGGAAGAACCTTATCTGACGGTTAGAAAAGATTCTAGATCTACTTTCACATATACATGCTTCAAGTCATACTATCCGCAGTTATCTCTCTTGATGGGTATAATCAATGCCATTAATTTAAAACTAATAATTAAAAACTTTTTTAACTTTGTTGACCGCAAAATAATATGTTTCTATTTTTAAAAGTTTCTTCTAATAGAAATTGGACTGTGCTCTGTTTATCCTCTGAACAAGAAACGTGACTCCCAATGAGGTCAAGTTTCTGTCTCCCTCTTCCCCCGCATCACGCCCTTGTTAAATTTCTGTAGGGAATATGTTCAGGAACTCTTTTTATAAGTATTTTGAATAGAGGATTTTCCCCCCTTCCCCCTTTGCGTAAAAAAGTAGAATGACAGAGCTTCTTTGCTTGCTGGATTCTAAGGGAAAATAGTGGTAGGAGAAGGGGTTAAACATTTTCTGGGAGTGGGATTTTTTTTCACTCAATTTATTTCAGTTTTTTTTTTTCATATGACATTGAGTTTTTCGTTTCATATTTTTAAAGGAAATACCACATCAGTTTGTCTTCATTGCTTTTTTTTTTTTCTTGCGAATGTCATGTGAAAGTATAATTCTTTGAATTGCTTCGACGTTTTTTTGTACATATATAATATTGTTGTGTTAAAACCAAGGCAGAATGGAGTTTGACAAAATTAACAATAATATATTTCGGTTTCTCAAACTTTGAAGTTATTCACCCTTAGAGAAAATTGATATAAATCAAAATGTTGGGGGAAAGAAACCCAATTAAGCATGTATAGTCTTTCTCTGTTAAACACCTAACAGATATGATTATTTTTATTTATGATTCTAACAGCCCACAGGTTGGAATTTGACTTTTGTCATTTTTATCGAGCATACAGTTACACCTTTGATTAAAAACACTTTTTTACTATATTTTAACTATATAACTTTTCTCAAAGGGTCATGCTTTAGTATCAGTTCTATATACTATATATATGTAACCAGGATCAAGAGGATAGAGTTTACATGCGCCTGCAATTTTTCAGTATACCTGGCTGGTTCTCGAAACCAAGGCCCTTTGCTCATGACCAAAAGGTAACTGTTACTCCGGCCCTGCCAGTAGTACAGTTTGAGACGATGAACCGTTTTTATGTACTAACTAATATAATATCTGTATCTAAGCTCAATACCGGCTACTATTGTAATCTGTTTAAAATAATTTTTTTCAGGAATTTGCGTTTTTTCATGAGAAATACCAAGCTGTACGTCCACAATATTATCACTCTTTAAAAAAATTAAATTAATATTTAGACCTGAATCAAATATCAATGATTGGATTTCCAATTTTATTCTTTGTTCACCCGCATCGGTGGTCACATGGCTTAACGTGTCACTCACGTGTTAGACTGGTTTTTTGGTGATGGGGAAATAATTAATTCGAATCCCAGCTGGTTGAACGGAGACTGGTTTTTCTTAAATAGTTTCCCAAAATCCCACCATGTGAATACGGATAACTTCAAGAATATACGTTTCTAATTGCTACTTCATTAACGTAATTAATTTATGCGTATAGCTCGAACGAGAAATATGATGCGGTGAAACAAAAAGTGCATGTTGATTGATTTGTTTAGATCGTTTTACATGGACCTGGTGCTGTCGTGTGTCAGCCCATTTGACGGATGAGAAACAAAGGATAGCTCATAGGAACTGCCTACACGTTATATAGGAAAGGGGATGAAGTAATTGATACATAAATCAACCCCCTGCAAACCCACCCAGTCTTCCCCTTCAACGGCAACAAAGTTCATGAGAGTACAACGCACCGGGGACTGTTTGACCATCGATGCGTTTTTGTTACCCTCCTTAGATCATGAGCTATGTTTGATTATAATTTAGAACAGTCTAAGTAATGATAAAACAACGCTCAGAAGAGAAGTTATATTTTAATAATCTTTAATATTTAAAATACGTAGATTATTTATTTTTTAGTCCCTCAATATACCTGGCTGCTTTGCGCTTCAATAAAACGAGTATACATTTTATACTTCTTAATCTTGTACTCTGAAATGAATGAACGGGCTGATTGAAACTTCCAAACGAGATTCCAACTGGAAATATTAAATATAGGCGGCCAATGACGTACTCTCCT
>CABFWB010002773.1:0-19367 GCA_902151455.1 Timema bartmani
AGATGGATTGAGCATGACTGCGGGAGAGAGACAACTAGCACGCTTGACAATTTTGTAGGAAATAGGACACTTATGTAAAATTTTGTTGCAGAGATCAATTAGGAATTTTCGACAATCTCCTCTGAACTGAAGTAACTTGATGTCTTTAATTCCTTTCAAAGCTGCAGATGCTGCGAGCCCAATATCTACAGTAGGGTGTGATAACATGTTGGAGTGTTTCTTTAAATCAACGGCTAACAATTTTTTGGAAGTATTTGCTGATTTAATTACATCACATTTTACAATTCTGTTCATCAAGTGCTTTAGTAGTATTTTTTTTAGATCTGCAATTTTTTTTTAGTTGGCAATATAGGTTGATTGCTCTGATATTCGGTGAGAAATTACTCCAACTCAAGTGAAACTGACAGCATGAATCCCAACTTTGAAGTCAGAAGTTCATTCTTCACAATATTGATTAATGTTTGAAAACTATCAGATTTTGAAGGATGCTTGTTAGAATAAAATCTGTTTTAAATACGGACCATTGATTTAGCTCTCTCTAACACCCTTTTGTTTTCTACCCATCTAATGTATCAAAACTTCATCAGGAAAAGAGATGATCTTGTTATTCTTTAATAGTCTGCACGTCTTGTTGGAAGATCTTTAAATAAATAATATAGTTAGCGCAAAATCTTGTTAATATGCCAACTAGAGTTAGCATGTGCTGTTTTGTAAGCACCATGGACAATCTGTAGAGAAAAAGTTCTAAATTCTAATAACTCAGGATCTTGTGGTGAATCTTCCTTCAAGTAACTTTCAAGATCACTTAAAAATTTAAGGTTTACATTTGGTCTATCCATGGAAAATTGAAGCATTTTTTAAAGATCCAAGCTCTCGTCTTTTAGTGCAGATATAAAGTTAATTAATATATTTTGAGCTTTTGCATAACCTAAAAAGCAAGATGTTAAATATCTTGTTTGAATTTAATTTTCACTCCATAGGCGAACAACAACATCCATCTGGGTCTTCTGAGCCAGATTATTTATGCTCTCATGAAATGAAATACATTAAATTGAGCATTGTTTAACCATATTCGCAAGCTCTCTTTTGAAAAAAGGACTTAGTCCATACACGATTACATATCAAAGTTTATATTTATGCATTTTAAATTTCTAGGTTATATCACTATTGGAAAACATTAATCTAAAAAGAACACTACAAGCAGAAAAACTTATAGCAGAAGAATGTGTCATTCCTTGATTAATAGCCAACAATATATCAGCACGAGAAACTTCATCTTTGACAAGGAGGCTCTGAATATAACAACTAGGTCTAATTTCAGGTTTCAAAACTACTTCATAGTCATTAGCACTAAAATGTACATTTTAATGAAGGCCTACTGATGACACTGCATTTTTTCCTTAGGGACCAAGTTCAATATTTTTTGCTCCCACTAGCAGCTTTCACTCTGTCAACATAGTTCTTTCCCATGGCATGAGATAAGATTGACGATATTCCCATCTTATTTATATCAAAGTTAGTTTTCCACAAAGATTAATGGCCTTTACTTTTATCACAATCCACTTTTTTTACCACAGACATTCTTTAAACACTATACTGTCCAACCAATCATCTTTGAAAGAGATTTTTCCTCTGAGTTTACTTATTTCTTCTTAAACACAAAGGTCACAAGAAAAACAAGTGGTATTTGCAGAATACTCATACCAGGCCAAGCTTAGGAACAGTAGTTTTCCTTTTGGGTGAATAGAAGGGTGAGGAGGAGCGAGAGGGAGGAGGGGGAGGGGGTAAGAAGTGAAGAAAACAACAAATACTGTACTGTTCCATTGGAATATCAAGGTCAGGCAGGTTCACCAATAGTTTGAAGTGGTGTTTGAACTTGAGCAGTTACTAGTAACTCATCACTCCTAATGGTTACTGCTGGAAACAAGTTGGGATGGGGGATATGGGGGAGGTTGGCTTCTAGTCAAAACTGTTATCAGATTCTTTCTCTAGTATGTAAGGGCAAGGGGGGGAGGGCTTAGTGTAGACTGAGAATAGAAAGGTCAGCAAGTGAGGCAAACATCCCCATTGCAAGGTAATCTACAAGGACAACTAATTATGTAGCAAATAAGATAGACTAGAGGGGGAGTAATTGACTGGTGGTCCAAATAAAACTATCAGTAGTCCAAATAATATCAGGGGTCACAAAATAATAAATCTAACATTTCACTCAATGTAAAAAGGCTGAATATTTTCCAAGTATCTGATTAAAAATTCCAGTATATTACAGAATTTCCAGTATTGAAAATAAAATCAAGTATATTTCCAGTATCTCCAGTATTTCCAGTATTAGTCGACATCCTGGTCTACAAATTACAACTATATGAGTTTGTTAACAGCGTCTTGATAGCTTACCCATTCGGGTACAACGCATACATAAATTAAGCTATTGAAAAAGAGATTGTGAAGGTAGAACTATAGAGGAAATATCCTCCTAATGGTATGTTCAGAAAGCGATGAAATATTTAGGAAAAAACATCCTCGGCTCCCCCACCAAGTATTTTAACCCCATGTCCTCGCCAGAGGCAATCAAGACTAATAATAAAGTACCGCGCTAGACTACGCAACAACCTAAGCTGGTAACAAAAAGTTATTGTAATAATAGGTATTGCTTGAATAAAACTTTTGTAAAATTTGAGGTTGAAACTGTGGATCAGTAAAGAAATACCATACCTTCAAATAATACTTTCTATCAGTTATAATTATAAAGGTAGGCCTAAGTAAATACAAATATAATAATATAGTTATTTTGAAACTCACCTTCCTCAAGAGTAACAATTTCTCATTGTCAAACTGTTGCTCTATGATCACCACTAGTCCATCGCTGATCTTTGGAGTTTGTTTACCAATGCTTCTGGCCAATATAAAGCTGGAGCTATCAACTAAACCAACAAACTTCTCTAAAGTGTCGATTGGAGTGATTATAAGTCCAATGATTGAGGCTGAAGAAAGCATTCTATTGGCAATGTCGAGAGGTACTGTTCTCATGAAATGCTATTAGAAAATGCAACTATTTTTTAGTAATTGTTTGCAATCTTCAAATCTCACATATTGTCTATTCTTAAAATATTTAAACATCACAAATCCTCATTACTACAGACAACTAAAATAAATGGTGTACACCACAAGGATGTTCTGTGAATTATATATTAAAATAGAGACATTTACTCAAAACTTTTAAATTTTGTGAAACAAAATATTATAAATTGTTGCAGAAAAGCACCACCACCAAAGATACTAAATTAAATAATATGAACTGTAAAAAAAAAGATTGAAAACGGATAACTTTCCTGTTCACCAAATAGCATTAAAATTTCATTATAGCATAACTTATTATATATTATGATATATTTATATAAATATGCAAGCATGTACATGTGTATATACATATATATGCATGCATGTATATATGTATACACATATATATGCATACATGTATATATGTATATATGTATATACATATATATGCATACATGTATATGTATATATATATACATATATATGCTTACATGTATATGTGTATATACATATATATGCTTACATGTATATGTGTATATACATATATATGCATACGTGTATATTTGTATAAATGCATACATATATTTATGTATATATATGCATATATACATCTATATACATTATACATATATATACATATATACAAATACATACATATTATAAATATGTATATATAAGTATTTACTGATAGCTCAGAAAACATTGGATTTATTAAAAAAAAAAGTTCAAATAAAGGCGTAACAAGCCTATACTTAGCACTAGGCTCTACTACATAATAATTGCAATGATAAGTTATTTCTTAACTCAAATAGTTCCTGAGTTAGAATCTAAACTACAAATTATTATCGCTCATGTAAAGCAGGTTTACCGTCAAAGTCATTTTCTTAGAAAAACGAGACCTGCCATTTTGTTTATAATGTTAAATAGTACTTAGATACAAAATGTAATAAATATCATTGGGGTGATACTTTTTTACAAAAACTCCTTAAGATAATGTGATAAAATCCTTAGATATCAAATTGTATCCTTTTCTTTAAAATGTTTTAAGATATAGTCCGGGACAGGGAAACAGACGGACAAATGGCATCTAGAAAACCAGTTGGCACAACACTACTCACTGCATCCTGTGCCAAGAATATATCTCTCCTTTTTATTATTTGTCAAACCAAAACCAATCTTAACCAATATATTGACAAATCTCCTATATGATTTCTAACTCACCCTTAGAGTGAATAATAAATATGAATACCACAGTGTTGGGGACAATGTCTTATTGTTTGAAATATTTGAAATCTTTAAATATAAACCCATATTAATTATTGTACTAGGGTATTAATGGGGTAGTGAAGCGCAATACAAGGAGATTACTCGCTGGGTTCAAAAAAGCTTCTACTAATTAATCCTGATCTCACCGCCACGATCTGAGTAACCTTGTGGCAGTTAGGTATAACACTGGCTCAGACTATGTCAGGTGCAGACTAGAAACAGGAGAATGGTCAGGGCCAAAACCAACAACCTGGAACAGGGTCTGTCCACTTGGCTCCCTGATTGGGGGTCTGGGAGTGAAAGGGTGGTTGGTAGTAAGCTAAGTCGTCATCATCATCAACACCCATACCCTCAGTTAGGGAAGGTTACTACCAAAAAATATCTACTTGATGACCGATGTGTGGCAGCCCCTCTAATCAGGTCTAAGCCATGACAGGAACTGTAAGCCGGTGGCCGAAACAAACCAAAATACTCGAAAAGATAAGGTAAAATACCAAATTGGAAAAATTATTGACAAACATAAGGTATAAATAGGTACTCTGAACATTAGCACATTGACTGAAAGAGTAAAGGAAATTGTGGACATGATGGATGAGAGAATAGTGGATGTCCTGGACCTGAGAAAGTCCAAGTGGAGAGGGAGTGGCATGAGAGAATTAAGGAAGAGCTACATTTTGCATTGAATAAATAAAGATAAAGGGAGGAAAAATGAAGTAGGCATTGTAGTTCGAGAAGGCTTTTGGCGAAGGTGTTAGGGATGAGTGACAGGATAATAAAAATGGAAATAACTGATAGAGGACAAAACTTGTATGCGATACAAGTATATACCCCACAAGTTGGGCGCACAGCAGAAGAACATTAAAAGCTTGAAGAAGATATAGAAACCCAAATGGTAAACGAGATGCAGGTAGTAATAGGGTAAATCAACTCAAAAAAAAAGTAAAGGGGGAAGAGGGTTCTAAGGGTTGTTAGGTTAGAAGGATGGGGAAATAAAACCGACCAGGATAGAAGGCTATTGGAATTATTTGCAAGACATAAAATGAGAGTGGTAAACTGCTGAAATAAGAATTAAAAAGAAAGCTAGTAGATAACATGAAAGTGAAAACTTTTTGTTCTTTGGTCATGTCCATGAAACCCTTTTACCCACTTAGTCATTTGTAGGTTATAGGTTTGTGTTATGTTACAATCACAGGTGATCTAAATCAAGATCCATGTCCAATTCCACTATTTCGCATCATGTCCAAATAAGCACTATGATGTACGACTCACAAAATCAAAAGTGATTGGAGTTGAACTGTGGTCACACCCGCATGGAAGCCAGAGAGCAAGACCGCGTGACCTGAACTCTAGCGCCACACATGGGGGGCCCTGAGTTCAAGAGCACGCAGTGATTTTAGACTGACATCATACTCTACAATACATTTGGGATGAGGATCAAAGTTCTGTGAAAGACTACTTTCCAGTGGATAAATAAATAAAGTGGAAGACCATAAACATCAAGGTAATAACAAGAGTGTCTTGAGATAGTGACCAAATGTTTTTGAAGGCAGATATAAAGCGATAGTAAGGTAGGAGAAAAACAAGAAAGAAGAATAAGGGTGTGGAGATTAAAATGTGAAAAGTAAAGAGAGCTGCATCCAATAACGGCAGTTGCATAGTGTATAGGTGGAATTGGAACGGTTTAAACTGATTGATAGGAGCTAGAAGAGAAGTATTTGAGAGGACAAGTGATAAGATGAAGTGAAAGGAGACACCCTAGTGGAACTACAAGGTAAATGAAGTAGTGGAGTTGAACAATATGAATTCATCTTGAGTATTGAGAATAGGAATGAAGAAAGAGAGGAAGAATATAGAAGAAGAAGAAAAGATTAAAGCGAGTAATATGGAAAGCCAAACGGATTGGATTCAAATATGGAAACAAATGTTGAAAAATGACGTAAAAGTAGGTTAAGAACTTGTTACATAGCCTTGTACGAAACAGGATAATAGAGACAATAAAATCAAATGAATTATAATAATGGACGTAGAAGAAAGAACCGTGATGATAAGAGAGGAAGAAAAGGAACTATGGATGTGATATTTTGAGAAGATGTTCATACTGGAATTGTAAAGAGAATAATAGAGAGGATCAGGAAGAACTAGCAGAAAAGGAGGAAAGATATCCCAAGTGCAAACAGCTGGAGGACGCATTAAGCAGGATGAAAGAAGGAAAAGCACAAAT
This sequence comes from Timema bartmani, assembly GCA_902151455.1. Taxonomy (NCBI): domain Eukaryota; kingdom Metazoa; phylum Arthropoda; class Insecta; order Phasmatodea; family Timematidae; genus Timema; species Timema bartmani. The sequence goes on from CABFWB010002773.1 coordinate 6,545, forward strand.
GGTGTAGCAATTGACTATATAAATGATAAGAGCTGCATATAAATGAGGTATACAATGGTTTTATGCAGTGCTGAGCACGATTTGGAAAGAGAAAAAGTACCGGAAGATTGAAAATTGGAGTTATTACTTCTATTGTTTAAAAAGTAGACAGGGAGAAGTATTCAAATTATAGTGATATAACGCTGATGTGCCACTGTACAAAGATACGTGTGAAGGTAATGGAAAATATTATAAGAAATAAAACGATAGGAAGGTTGAGAGAGGGAAAGCATATAATTGTGGAACAGATATCTACAAGAGACTTGAGCTTTCCCATATGATGTAATGTAAAGAAGATATGAATTTGGGAAATGCTTTTAAGTGGTATTTGTGGATGTAAAGAAGGTATATGATTACATGGATAGAAAGAAAGTATGGAAAGTGATGGAGAAGATTAAATTGGAAAAGGAGTTGTAATGAGAGTAAAAAGTATGAAGGAGGATAACACGTGCTGTGCTAAGACAGAGAATAGCAAGACGGATTGGTTCCAAATAAAATTGGACTGAAGCAAGAGAGTGACAACGCACAACTACTATTAGTAATGGTAATGGAAATGGTCATCAATAAAGTGGCAAGAAAAATCGGAGGGGGAAGAATGAGAGCAATGGTGTTTGCTGATGACTTGATGTTATCTAATGAGAAGAAAGAGGCAGTAAATGAAAAGATACAGGAAGTGAAAAATGTGGGATTACATTTAGCATGGTGAAGTGTGAAGTGATGGCAATGAAAAGGAAGAGGATAAGGCCTGATAAAGCTATAAAGTTGGATGGAGTAGAGCTGAGAAAAGTACAAAATGTAAAATATCTGGGAATCATGGTTGAGGTGAAAGATAGAAGTGGAGAGGATCCAATGAGAGGAAGACAGCAGAAAGAGTTATATTGTAGGTGTGTAAGAGACCTTCTATCCAAAAGAGAAGTGTCCTTCAAGTGCAAGGAATAGTTGTACTGAGAGTAGTTTGTACATATTGTCGTATATGCAGTATAAATATGAACATTAAGTGTAAGGGAGGTAAATGGAGGCCATGGGTATAAAGTTTGTGGGAAGCTTGTTAACGTCACGAAGAAAAATAAAATTAGGGATTATTAAGTTATCCGGGAAAGAGTGAGGGTACAAGAAATACATGCGATAGTAAAGGAAGCAGGGCTAAGATTGTATGGGCTTGTAATGAAGATGGAGAATATCGGCATGCCAAAGAAAATTATGGAAATGAACTACATAGAATATAAAAAGACCAAAAGGGGAGGCTAAGAAGGAGATGAGAGGATAAGATAACATAAACTGTGCAAGTGAGAAGAGAAGAATTGAATCAATTGGAGGAGGAATAGTGGTGGAAGGATAAATGAAGATGGTGGCATTTTACTAAACTAACCCTGTCAGAAGCTAGAAACATTTGAGGAATTTGAATCTGTAAATGATCAAGCGACTATATACAACTTATATAGCCTTGTCAAGGAAAAGTAATTAATTTTATTGACAGGAAACCAATCAAGCCTTTGTTTGTTTTATTTCTCCACCATGTTTGCCCATGCGTCCAACGCATCCACAATATTTATAATATTTTAAGTGAAATAAGGAAGTTAGCATTTAAAAGAAATGTGAAAAATATTGCAGGAAGGAGAGTGATATTTTTTATGTATTCAGTTTACTCGGTTGGGATTCGAAAAGCAACTGCCTCGTCATCAACAAACCAGAAGAGACAAGATTACACCCTCATCGTAAATGCCCAGCAATGTAGATTAAACATTGAGTTTTAATAAAAATAAAATGTTTACCTGAGGTTAACCTGCTCCGCACAAAGCACAAAATTATGCCTAGTATATTTGAAATATATTTAATATTATTAATTGTAATAACCTATTCGAATATTTAATTCTTCCTTTTAATTAAGGATGTCCAGATATTTTACAGTGAACATAGCATTGTTTTGTTTAAGAAAATATAAATATAAATTTATTTTCTATAACTAAATATATTATTATAAACTGCATTATGATGCAAGTATCAATGATTGATATGGATTGTTATTATTTTACTCTATAAGTAAATATTATATACATTTTAAAAAACTATCACTGAAATCCCTTAAAGCTACGTCAATTTTAAACAAAACTAACCAAATATTATTTACATTTTATATTGTAACGTAGGGCGCCTGGGAGGGACGCGGAACTAACAGTTCTTTTGGGGACGTTGGGTTATGTTGCAGGTTAAGTATGAATTAAAATGCACGGATCACCAAAGGTTTCGATTACTAAAAAAAACACTCAAACTTTCATTGAATTAAATATACAGCTAAATAATTCAACAAATTGAATGGTAAAAGTATTTTCGTCTTTAAATTAATAAACAAATGAAAACAATATAAATAGAATTACGCTAAACCAATTATAAATAAACATTTCACTGAGTTAATTAATACTAGTAATTGTCTTTAAAGGAATAAACAAATGAAAACACATAAGATAGAATTACACTGGATGAATTATAACCAAACAGTTCACTGACTCAAATAATTTAAGTAATTGTTTGTAAATCAATAAACAAATGAAAACACACAAATAGAATAACATTAAATAAAGTAAACATCTTTTTGATAAAAAATACTGAGTAAATAGTTAAATATCCAAATATCAGTTTCTTATAATGTTCGTTCATGGTAATATTTAAATTCAATGTTCAAGGCACTCACGGCATCCCACCACTGTTCCCTGCGCCATACACACTATACTGACCCGCGTCACACAAACACTAGACTCGCTGGTCCACTCCCGGACTAATTGGTTGGGAACCAGAACCTGAGTACACCTGGCTAATGATGACCGTGTGTATATAGGGGTGGTCCCAGACAAGAACTGAGCCAGAGGATAATACTGGTGCCATTGTCGGCCCCAGCTGGGGAATGGAAATGTAACTATCACTGCCGAACCAATTCCCAATAAGCCAATCCTACCAATTCCACTCCCGGACTCACGTTACGCCATCACCCACAATCGATCATTCCTACTATACCCACCTACCTTATCCAAAGGGAAAAAAAAGCTTTCCAAACACCTAAGACACAGCGACCTCATTCATAATCACCATTATTACACTCACAGGGTATTAATTTATATTATTGTATTTTATTACAGCATTATTCAAAGGTTTCACCCATTTATTGTTTCACCCTCATACCATGAGGATAAGGACTAGCGACTGTTGTATGTAACTCACAAAGAATAATCAGCCCTTTCTAGGATGACCTAGAAGAACTGAGCACACCTGGCTATCGCTGACCTTGTGTATATAGGGGTGGTCCCAGCCAAGAACTGAGCACACCTGACTATCGCTGACCGTGTGTATATAGGGGTGGTCCCATCCAAGAACTGAGCACCTCAGGCTATCACTGACCTTGTGTATATATGGGTGGTCCCAGCCAAGAACTGAGCACACCTGGCAATCACTGACCCTGTGTATATATGGGTGGTCCCAGCCAAGAACTGAGCACACCTGGCTATTACCAACCGTGTGTATATATGGGTGGTCCCAGCCAAGAACTGAGCACACCTGGCTATCGCTGACCGTGTGTATATATGGGTGGTCCCAGCCAAGAACTGAGCACACCTGGCTATCGCTGATCCTGTGTATATATGGGTGGTCTCATTTAAGGGTCTGGAAACCTCTGCTTCTAATATAGTAGGCCAGAATTAAAAGGACCCAGACCCTTTCAGACATGTGGCCCGTCCTCCCCCCCTGTCCCCTTTAATCGCCCAAACAAGCTATAAGGCCGCTGCATACCTGTTAGACAAGGAGGGAGACAGAGAGAACAGGGAGCACAGCCAGGGTAAACCATGAGAGCGTATCAGTCCCACTGTTAGACAAGGAGGGAGACATAGAGAACAGGGAGTGCAGCCAGGGTAAACAATGAGAGCGTAACAGTCCCAATGTTAGACAAGGAGGGAGACAGAGAGAACAGGGAGTGCAGCCAGGGTAAACAATGAGAGCGTACCAGTCCCACTGTTAGACACTTATATCGTTACAATATATTATAGACAATATACATTCTAATTTTTGGTTATTTAACTCTTTCTTTCCAAATAAAATAGGTTCTCTTCTTTAGTAGCGTGTTTAATTTTCCGTAAAAAAATGTATAGGTAATTTTTTAACTGGCCATTTCATTTCTTTTTTATTATTGATATTTTTAGTTTTATAAAACATAATGTAGTAAAAAGTAATAGCTTAATAAATATATTTCAACTCAGTTTTCCTCATTTTTTTGTATTTAATAATAACTATAACAGATAGTACTAAACAAAGAGCCAAAAAATTAATGAATATAGTGAAAAATATTGTTGAAAGGAAAAAATTTTTTTTAATACATTAGTAATGATATTTAAATGTTCAGACTTTAATTAATGAATCTAATCTTATGTTGAGTATGTCTCTTATCTAAACAAATATTTTCTTACCTCAAAGCCAGGTAATTCTTTGAGAATTTTTATAACATGTTGTGATAAGGGCTCAGCAGGATAATCTTCTTTCAACTCAACTATAGCAGATTTTTTATTATAAACTAAAAATGTGTTTTCATAGACTATTTGCAAAGTGACCTCCACAAATTGCTCCAACATCTAAAACAGTTTTTTTAGAGTGGCATTATTCCTATTTAAAAAAAATACATCTGAAACATCTCATTTACTTGCTAGAAAGTGTTGATAGTTTAGTAATAGACAGTCAACATTCTTTTTAAAATATAAATGAATACTTTCAAAAGTCTTAGAATTAGTTTTATTGTGAGGCTTTATTAAATTTAGTGTGAAAATTAAGTATTATATAAAGTTTCATATTTATTCAAAAATATAACATTATAATAATTAAATGATTGAGCATATAAATACATTCACCCAACATAAAAGATTACGATTGTTATTTGAAAGTAGTATGTTAATATATTTTTAACAAATTGTATGAATATATAAACTTACTTGAAATATGTGTATGTCATTGAAATTATAAAAAACATATATTATTGTTGAAATGAATAAAGTCAATTCATTGGGGCATTAAGAAAAATTAGACCAACTTAACTCTAGCAACATAAAAAAAATTCTCGTCCATAACAGAGTATTTATCCATAGATCTTTCAACACTTGGAACAAACAGATTTTTTAAACACTATACTTGTTTCTAAACTCTTTGGATATGGTTCTTTTTTCGTATGTTACCTTAAATTCCCTTAAATCCTAGAGTATCCAAAATATGGGCCTGAATAATTCTTTTAACAATCGTTGATAACATTTATGAAACTGCACCTACTTTATGGTTTAAAAAATTCTTTTGACCAAACTATGCAAACTATAATTAATATGTGTTGTTATAATCACAGCCAAATATATTATACCGTAGCCAGTGACAACCATTTACAAACTAGAGTCAGTTTCTCATTTCAATAACATTATTCAAATTTCAATTCACGTTGACTCTAATTGAGCATAATATTACCATCTATTAACTTACATTACACTAGTCCACAAATTTACATTTTTTTCCTGCGCCACGAAATATAAATGTACTAATCATTTGGTTACAAGTCACTGAACATTAAAATGATTAAGAAAGTCGCAGGTTGGTTACAGTTTCCAAGAAAAACGTAATAATGTTATTTCAATATTAAAACTCTATAAATAATGTAACATATGCCAAGCCTCATCTAATTCCTACATTTCTTGGTTTTCCTCTTATAATCGATATCAGAGACATATCTAATGATGGTATAGCAATAATTAGCAAAGAATTTGGTGTTAAACTTTTCTTGGTATCTTCTTTCCATAGTAAAAATATCCCAGTAGAATTAATTTCCATGTTCTTTACTGATTTACCTACAGTTTTCCTGGGAAAATTTCCGTCTGGGCTAAAGAAATGGGTTTTTCAGAGATAATTTTAAATACATCTTTTCATATGCTGCCAACAAACTCTCAGCCAACTTCTTGTAATTATCACATCTGTTATTAAGGAGCTTTGTCACTACATCCTTGAAAACATCCCATTCCATTTTTAAAAGAAATTCAATGTATTTTTGAACTGTTTACCTTTCATGAGTTCCCTTATGTGTAGAACAATTAATTTTTTTTATTATAGCTTCACTTATACCTAGGAATATTTCGAGAATATAATTAAATACATCACCACTCTGGTTCATAGCTTTTTACAAAATGTTTCATGATGTTCAATGGGTTTAAATACCTTTCCTCTAATATCCTAGATGCCCATGTTAGGAATACATCTTTCCAGTCTCTAACGATTACCGAGTAGGCTATACCTTTACTTTATAATGTTCACATAATGCATGTTTGTTCCATTCATACAACAAACAACACAATTAAGTGCTCCTCAGTTGTAATCCAAGTATCAATGCTACAACCCTTACATATATTCCACTGGTACTGCTAGGAACTAATAGGTCTAACTTCTAGTAGTCTTCATATTTTCATATGAGTTCATCATATGCGTGACACACAAAATGGAACTTAATGGTATCAGTTTGCCATTATGAGAAAGAAAATTACTAAACAAGTTTTAGATGAGGCAATAAAGAATTTTCAAATATATTTATTTTGCTATATATTAAGGGCACCCATAAGACCCTCGATGCTATTAAAAATATAAGATATTTTCCAATTGGACTCCCGTTTTTTGCATAGATTTACTTTTTTCTAAATTTCATACCTAATTATAAAGTTGTGGTTATGTATTTAATTGAGGCCTTTTCTAGGGGCTGTTGTGAAATTCCTCTTTAATTTTATTTTGGTAGAAGTGGTTGAGGTTTGTTTATTGATTTCACCGAATTACAACAAGTGTAGCTCTCCGGAGGTTTTGACAAAAGTAAACTCACTTAATGAATTACTGATTGAATTTCGGATGGGATATTAGGATGTATCAGGCATATATTTTTCTTTTTAGACATTCCCAACATCGGAGGAGTAAGGAGAAGCATCAGTCAGTGCTATGATCTCTTGGTTCTCTCTACAACATCGGAACTATGAACTCCATGGCTAGTTTTCTACCTTTCAGCCAATATTAACAGCTGGAAGTGCAAGTTTTTAAACATATATGAGAACTCAAATTTACTTATATCTGTATTTATTTAAAGCATTTCAACAAACGGTATTGGCACTATTTACACCAATGTATAAAGAAATAATAAAGAATGGTTTAGATAAAATCTAAAAAGTGGGATACAATAAGAGGAAAAACACATCAACAAACCTGTACAACATTTGAACTCCCACATTCTCTTCACTGGTAAACCAGAACAGACAATGAAAATGCTTCAGTTCATGTGCCCAATGATGCGGCTTGCATTGCATTTGTGACGGATATATTCTGATTACAATAACTATGTTCGTGATTTTATTTACAATTGCAATTGATATTTAGCACGTAAGAACAAATTAAAACAATTTGTTTATATAATTATTTTATAGATGGTAAAATCTACTCAGTATACACATAACATATTTAGCTAATTCTTACCTTTAGTTTAGGGCTGGAATTTGGCAAAAAATTCAAACTTTTTAGTTTAACACTATCGTCATTATCCTCAAATGTATCTAGAGGATAAGTCCTCAGACCCGACATTTCTACTCCTCCTCCTTTGACGATACTATTCACCTTTTGATAGACAACTTCAATATCTAGAAGAATACAACTGATTTTAGAGTAAGATGATGATTATTGTAATGAAAACACTATTTATAACTATGCATGATGTCGAATAGCTCGTCATGTTAATGGTTTAGGAGAACTGAGCAAGATGAGAACACAGTGATGGCTTGTGATGGAGGGGTCTGGGGTTTCACGCCTCTACAAAATATGTGCAAGATAAACAAATATATTTTTAAAATCTTACCAATTTTCTAATATTTTTTCATTGTATTAAAAAAATTTAATAAATTCTTTGCTACATAATCTCCCCATTTTTTGAGTAAATTTTAAAATCATAAGCACATGAATGTAAGACAAAAAGCGCACTTAATAATAAAATTATGGTAGCATGTGCCCAATGTCACTCTGTGGCTATGAGGCGGCTGGTTGCACTGCAAAAAATCTGAATAGGGTGATTGCCAAGACAACCTGACATTACTGACATTATGTTATACCCGTCCTTCGTCCTTTAAAGGAATATTATTATGGCATAAGGACAAAAGGAAATTGCAGTGAGACCCATTTGACAGATACGCAAATATATCCGCATATATATATATGGCAGATCATGGCTCATTAATATCTATAATATTATATTATAGACAATAATTATTTACTACAAATTATATTCAAGAAACCATTTAAAATTAACACAAATAGTTCAAACGGCAGCATAAAGCTACCCTGGATCAACAATGGAGTGTGTTTCGGATTTTTATTAAATGGCCAACGATTTTACAAATCTATTACCAACTAACCCTTAAAATACTAGCGATAAATGACCTTAGCAAAGTATTAACCCTAGATAGCTCAGTGGTAAGATAATGACGTGTTAAGTAGGAGGTTCCAGATTTGGTTCCAGATTTCAAAATAATTTTCAAGAAAAGTTAATTATTTAACTTCATTAACCCAATATAGGTTTAATTCATTTCACCAACTTATTAGCTCTTTGGGCTTTCTGAATTTCTTCGTAAAAGCGTTTCATTGCCTTGGAATGCTTATTGCTTTTGCCTTTTACATAACTTCTGCCAACTTTAAGCTTTGGTGGGACCATTTTTTTAAATTATAAAAATGTTCTTTCCACTATTATTACACGTCACACATCCCTAAGGACATTAAATGCAATTACACTCAGCCACACTGAAAAAATCCTTTCATCTATAGTAGCACTTGCTACACTAACTTGAAAACGGTGTAGAGCCAGGTTACAATCCTTAAAGAGATATAGTGATGGGTCAGGGTGATAAGCTTCACAAACATTCCAAAATCACTGTCGACATATTTATGGTTTCAAAGACAGACAGCTAGTGTCTTGTAGTGAATAGATTATTTGTCTGCTCTACTCTGACCAGGCAGTTCTGTTTCGGCTATTTCAGGGTTGTATCAGATATATTTTCAAAATCCTGTGGCAAAATATGAAGCTCCTCAGGTCGTCTTAGTATTAATGAGTTTCAGAATGAATATTAAGTAAATGAAGTACCATTATAAACTTAAAAAAGTCGTCATTTATTGATTTACTTCCTCCATTTTTATTACACACGTTTAAGCATACAAAATAATTAAATGAATATTGCATTTATTTGGCAAATGTTCATGCAATTAATTGAAGGTTCATTGAAATAATATTTATTTCAATTAATATACCTCCACAAGTACTTCTAACATTCGAAATATTAAATCTTTGCATTATTTGGTTTTTCTAAAAATGATTGCATTAGATGCCAAAATTTCAAATTTTGAGTAAACACTATGCTTAAAATATACATTTAATTTATATTTAATATATTGATCCAAGTTTGGTTTAAGAAGACCTATTAATATATTTTTAATTATTGTATTATTAGTTTTACCCTTAATGACCAGGAAAACCGGGTGGCTGCCCGGGATGACAGCTTGAAGGGTACGATAAACAGAGCACCAACATAGCCTAGACTAGGGATGGCATGATAAGAAAATAATGCTAGGCTTGGAGATGTGAATTTTGGGTCTATTTTTATATTTTCCTCTTATTCTCTGGTTACAAAGAGTAATACCTCACGGGCGCAAAATTTACTTTGGGCCTTTCGTAATAATAATTTCAAACGATAGTCTAAAAAACTTGAATATTAGAAGATATTTAGAAATATCTCTAGTATATTTTAAATACTTTTAATTGGATCGAAAAAGTCATTATTTAAAAATAGAGACAAATATGATTAATTTTGCTTGAATATTAGTAATTTAATCCTTTGGTTAAGTTTTTGATAATATTCTATAATATTGTTAAGCCAAAAGAAAATACGCATTACGACCATATACTTTTGTTTAAAGGGTTGGGTAAATACATTGATTGGTATAAACAAATTGGTTTGTGTGTGTAGATGACAACAATTGCGTTTATGTAGAAAATATTATAACTAGTGATTCAGAAGAATACGGTACTATAGCTTAGATCAAAATACTTAGTTTGACATTTTAAATATATATAGTAGGATTACATTAATGTATAATTGACCTGTTAATAACTTAAAAATTAATAATATACATAAGAGGGGCTGAGGAAATATTAAAGATTTTTACACAAATAATTGTTCAATAAACCCAATTGAAGCTAAAAATTGGTTGGAAATTATAAAAAAAACTGTTAATAAGAACACTTACTTGCCTTGTTCATTATGATAAAATATATAATTTTTTCTTGAAAATATCACTTTATTTTGTTTTGGTCTTAACAGTTAATTAAAGGATCATACCCACTTTCCATAAAATTGCAACTTACTTTGAATTCATCTTAAGGTTAGTAATATATTTTATCTTGAATGAATGAACCAATTGGTTCTATGTATATCAATAATATTTATTCACAAAAATGTATCAAATTGAACTAATATAAGCTTACATGTGTGTATGTGTGTGTATAATAAAATAATAAACCTACCTTGTGGCTCTCCATGAAAACATGGATTAATTAAAATTTGTCGTATATCCAGAGGTAAATATATATCCTGTGAACTTTCTCCATCAATGAATAAAACTACTTGAATGAAAGAGTCAAGAAAACTGCACCAATTGTTTCTCCACTGGATCGTACTAATGCAGCCTATACAAGTAAAAAAATATATTAGTAATCATACACGCAATTTTAAATAAATTGAAACTATCTTAACAACTGAAATCAAACAAAAGAAAATTCGTAACAGTTTAGGCTTATTAAAATTGTTGAAAATTATATGCATTTTTGATTGGTATTTAAAATTTAAAGAAATGATAATACTTTATTCTCTTGTGTATTTATAGATGTAACAAATTTTTCATTTGATTCAAATAAAACCATAAATCAATGATACATGATTTCAAAGAAACTTAAAATTTGTAATGAAATAAACAAATATTGTATATTTATATAAAGTATTATTAGAAATGTTTAGCTATAATTTTTATTCCACAGAAGTTCTGTGAAATAATATAAATAGCATTAATAAAAATTATAATAATATCAATAACAATACCATATTTTTTTGCTTACATGAAATGTTCAAATAAAAAAACTGTAATGCTCAGATAATATTCCAATACCGCCAGAGAATTTTCATAGTTAGCCAGTTTTCTTAGATTATATTTTGATATTTTCAAAATATCGTACTCTCGATATTACTATGTTAAAACAACATCTGAAAAAGAGGCTCTCGAAATGCTTATTGACGACAAATATTTACATAATAATTTAGGCAATGTTTAACTTTAAAAACCATAATGGAGATTGAATTTATAAGAAAGGGGTAAAATATATAATTGTGGCAAGAAGGTTCATGGGATCAACATGTGATTTTAAATATTTTAACATAATTGAGGCTGTAGGTGGTAGAAGGGCACGTCTGCAGAAATGTTGTTTTGAGAAAAACAATGTCAAAAATTTGTTCTATTACTATTTTTTAATTTATCGACCAAACAAGAAGACACATTTATATTTAATACATAATGTATCTTGAGAAAAGAAAGCAATACTAATTTGAAAGTATTGCTAAGTAACTTATTGTAAACAAAATCAGTCAACCTTCTGTCCGGATTAGTAGGAGAGTTTTCTAAAACTTCAGAAATCCACACTTTACTTTCGTCTTTTAAGTATTGAAATAAAGCTTCAATGTCCTTCTTCTTCTCCAATTTGATGGGAACTGGAGAAATGTTCTTCAGGTGTATCTTTTTCAAAGAAGCCAAGTCGTAGTGAGGTTTCCAGAAACGGAAAAGTTTTCAATTGGCTGTGAATGTTTTGCTACATAGTAATACTCCTTAAAGTTTGTACTTTAATTAGATGTACCTTTGTATTTTGAACTCGGAATCCTTTGAAGTAGGTTTCTTAAGAAAAAACCCTGAGACAAAGCTGTTTTGAAGTCCTTAATAATAGAGGGATTCATTAAAACTTCAAAGGGCCTAGGACTCTTGCGGCACAGAACCATGGCTTCGAGTTAATGTTCGGCTGTTTCTACTATATGTTTTTTGTTTAATATTGATCTGATCAAGACAAAGCTAGGATCACACTGAGAAAACGAGTGTCCTCAGACAGGAAAATTTGTAAAATGGTCTTGCCGGAAACTCTGACCAACCAGGAACAAAATGCTCTCATTGTAATGTTTCTATTCTGGTTGCCAGCAGCTTTGCAGAGCAAAACAATATGAGAGGACTCAGGAAATAATGGCGAAATTGTAATGAAAAAAAATAAATATATTATGTATTTATTATGTCTTTCTTTATGTCTATATGTTTATTTTAAATTTTTAATGAAAGAATTAATTTAAATTTTTATATAATATATAATTATATTGTATAATATGATATAGTTTTTTATTGGGCGCCAACTACCAACCCCTTTTATTTTGTGAGGTAGGTAGATTTTTAATTATTGAATAAATTTATCCCCATAAACTGCTCAGCGGTAATACGAAAACCCTTTTTCTCAAGACCCCTGGACTTTACCTAAAGTTTGGACTTAAGTTGGACACTTACAACCGAAGACTTTCTGATGCAGATTATTATTCTTGCTCGGACCAATCCAATCTACTGAGCATCGCTATACATGGGATGCAAGTTCAAAAGAAAATACAATGTACATTGATGTAAATAAAAA
>CABFWB010002773.1:32026-53199 GCA_902151455.1 Timema bartmani
TATGTTAGGCTATAATAATTAATCATAATAATAATTGATAGCTAGATTTATTTTTCAACATTAGGCACAAGTCCCTCCTTGCTTGCTGTTTGAGAATAGCAAGCCTTTAGTGGTAAAACTGTCGGTTTATTGGCCTATATTTGGGGTTTGAGGAGAGGAAGGGTGGCGGTCACATAGACATTGTACAAGGTCATTAGGACCTCTCTTTCTTGAAGTGAAATCTAGCTTGCGTTTCTCAAACAGCAAGCCTTTGGAGTTTGCTGGTAGGTAAGAGCACTTGGAAGAAGAATGATTCAAAACAAAATAATATCGGAAAATTAACAAATATTGATTTTTTAAGTATACATCTTTTGCAAATAATTATGGGTATGTGGCGCAGGACTAGCATACCCAAAGAATACGCCACTGGCTCTAACCACTGAACTATCCAGAAATCGTCCCGTGTCCGATTCCCGTGTTCAGGTGTCATTTTTCAATTTTCAGAATATGATGTCTAGATGGTGAATTCCTCTCTAAAATTAATAACAGCTTCGGCTATTTGATTCTTAATATTATCTGTACAATTATAATAATAATTGTACGAGTGGCAGTAACAAGCCAAATACCAAGTCGAAGATGGCTGCGTTATCTGATGGCTCGTGAATAAAGCTGACGATTTCCGCACGTCCATCATAGACTCTGCCTTAAAATATGAGTGAAGAATGACCCTGGGCACGGGACGACTCCTGGATAGCTCAGTGGTAGAGCATTGGAGTACTAAGCCAAGGGTCCTGGGTTCGATTCCCGTGTCCAGATGACATTTCTCAATTTAAAGAAAATAACAAGATGATTATAGCTCTACATGATTCTAAAATAAGTGGAGCTGACTAACGACGCCAACTATTGATAAACAACCAAACTGTCGATACCAAAATGGTTTGAAAAACATCCATGGGGCGGGTAATCAGAAATTACTTGAAAATACAGGGACCAAATGTCCCTCAAAGAAAGCATAATATCAAAGTTAAAATACGGTTTAACTCTAACCGTACCAAGATTTTATCCTTTACCATGACCTTAAGAGTCCAAAATAACTAAGTCCATTTAACGTTAATTCTATGATAAAAATTAATAAGTTTAGTATTTATAGATTCAAAAACGATGATTTTGAAAATGTGAAATATAATTTAAGCCGAAAGGGAATTTAGAGTATGAAGATATTAATCAATTTATAACAACGCCGCTCACCTACGAAGCCAGAAATGCAATATGTGACAATATTGCAGAATCCTACCATCATATAGTCCTTGAATCTACCACTTGTTCTCGAGGCACGGAAATAACAGGAGGGGGATAGTGGTAGAGGGTAGCATGCTTCTAGAACATACTGAGTTATACCACGCTTCTCCAGGCGTGTGTGGAAAGAGTTGGACTACGAGCTTTCCAAACACAGCCGATAGAGTGCAGTGAACGCTCATGCATATCTTTCTTCTTTATTTCTGGGCGTGGTTTGGTACTCACGACGGGGAATTAAGTAAGGTTTTAAACAGTGCTGGAAAGTATTTTAGAGCCACGGTCTTGCTGAGACGAGTCAACTGGTGCCAGGGTAGTGAGTGATGCAAACTTTTATTGTATACTTGTTGTAAAAAGGTACAATTGTACCCAAAATATGAAAGTATAACTTGAGTGTTTACAATGAAGGCAACAAGTAGGATCTCGATTTCTTGTAAAATACCAGACAGTCTTTGAGTATCAGTTCGAATTTTTGTTAAATCTCTTTCGTTCTGAAGCCTTCACAGATGTCAGCTGATAGTTCTTCAACTGTGCCAACTTGGTCAACTTGGTTCTTACTGGAAATACAAGTTTTGAATTACATCATTAGAACTCTCCAAAGGGCCTCAAAAGCTATCCTATGAAGTCGCACACAACGATTAAAATGCTTTTCTTTCATAATAGCAAAAGCCGTTGTTTCTTAAACTATACCGCTCTCAATCCAGCATCTTCGAGACCCAAACAACTGAAATTCTTTCCAACTGCAGTTAAGTGTAATTGCATGGGGTGAAAACTACCTAATATATGAATTACAATTTTAGTTTCCTCTGGGCGAAGCCACAACAGTATTTTCACTTACAAAGCTTCATCGAAAGTTATCACTGTATGTTTTTGTTTTAAATTTTGAAAGATCAACTTACACTTCATGATGACTGTCCATAGAGTGTCATATTCATGGACTTGGTTGGGAATAATGAGACAGTAGCCTAAGGTGGTTTTTTGTTTCACATCTTCTGTATTACACTGCTTAAATGCCATCCATGAAGGAATAACTTTTCGCCATTATTTGGTAAATGCATTAGACTGGTCAGCCAAACTTGGTATTTCAATTGAGGTAACATTAATTTAGATTTGGTAAAAAAAAGTTAACTTTTTTTTAACTATTTACTCCTTAGATTTTGAAATATTGATGGAATGAGTTTGTTAAAGTCTACAGGCACATTTTTTAAAGTGCAATTTCTCCCTAGTAGCAAAGGTAAATGTATGCTATTAGGTGGGCCATCTTGTATTTGACATTCTGTGTTGCATAGAATGGTTCTCTTGCATTTAATATATCCTCTAAAATTTCTGCTGCGTAATGAACAAATCGGTTGGGTACAGGATTTTCAGAAACAACAATTTATCCAAATTTATCCAAAGTTTTTTCAGTAATAGTAGTATTGATGCGGTGAACAACATCGTAAGAAACACTACTTCCAGGGGCATGAAGTAAATTTACTAGTTTACTAATTTATAGCCGGCCAGTTTGAATATCTCGTCTGGTTGATGTCTGGCATAGTTTTTGTACTTGTTTTTGTATTCTACAACCCCAAAAACATTGAAATTGACATCCAACTTTTATTTATCGACCAACTTAATGATCCAGATTTTTAACAGCCATATTGTATTTCTGCTGGCTCCAAGAAATTTGACTCTAGCAAATGCAATTTTCGCTTCAAGGAGGTTATAATGTATATAAGAAAAATTGTTGCTATTTATAGCAAGAAAAAGCCTACAGGTTGACAACACATACCTGTTTTTCACACTACTATAATAATTGTTGTTGATTATTATTAAATTGGTAATTTAAATTAATATTGGGTTTTAATAGTATTTTGAAGTACCATTGAAATTTAATAATTTTTATACTATTAAATGACCCATTATAAAAAACTACTGACCTGTTCAATAATAAATAATAGATTATTTACTTCAACTATGAGATAAAAATTATTTCTTTTGGTTACCAATGCGGTTTCATAAGAAAAATAAAACTATTGTAAATATACAATTGTGTTTATATCACCACGTATTATTACCCGTTCGGTTTATACGCTTAAGTAAAATTACGCTAATGAGTTAGGAATTGGGAAGGTAGAATTTAAAATAATTGAACCCACATTTGCTTGGAGGGAAAGTGGAGAACCATTTAGAAAAATTTACCCCTAGTTCACCCGAATAAGATTCGATCATTGATCTTCCCATCCTCAGTTATCAACACTAAACTAGCGTATTAGCTAGCTACGCCTGCGAGGCGCGTATTTTGTCAATAGTAGATAAAGATTTTTACAAGTATATTATTAAATAATATTAATTTTATTGTACTTGATGATTTCTATTGGTTCATTCACCAATAGTAAAGCGAAAACTTAAAATATTTTTGTTGGCGGTACTCTTGATTTAATTACTATTCTGAATAATGATCTTAACATAATTTATTAATAGTTCAATAATTCTAGACGGTTAAAATATCAATAATCATTTGCTCAAAGTAAAAACAATAATTATTGCTATATTCATTGTAGGGCAATGATTACAATAGCTTACTTTTATGATACGATTAGTAAATTAATTCCTGGGGATCCCTAGCCCTTATTTAGGTTAATAGTCAATAAATAATAATCATATAACAATATTAATTTAAAAATTATCTATTCTCAATATACCTGTATTACAAGGCCTTCTTATGTTTCCTTTAAAATGGGTGTGTGAATCTGTTTTAAATTTGAAGTGAACACATACTAATTAATATAAACCGGATTAAAACTAAATACATATTTTACTATTGTGGTGTTTAAAAAATGTAAATATTTATAGTTTATTATTACATAGTTATTATTACGAATGTTTTATTGTCTCTTGGTACAATATTTAAATAAATAGTAATATGTATATAGACAAAATATTACACTGGCCATCTTCCATGAAACACTCCCAGGAAACTCTAGTTGGGGGATTACGATAACTTATTTTACATATATTTAAATTACATTAAAGTAATATTAAAAAGGATTAACAATTATAAATACATTATAACTAGGCCTATATCACTTTTGGGGTAGTTATTGTAGTTTTTGAATCCATAATTATTACTGAGTCAAGTTAAGTTGAATCTGAAATCAGTTTAAAGAGATTCCTATTTAAAATGTCATGAGATTATCTCAAACGCTACTAAGATAGAAATACTAACAGACACCTTTATTCTAATTTTAAGTCACTATCTATTTGATTTATAGTTATATTAATAATTATTGAATATCATTTTAGTGTCCGATTGAACCAGTTAGGTGGCAATAGTGAGACTTTATTAATGTTACTTCCCTCCTATCTCCCCACAATATCTTATATTCGCTCGTTTGTATGAAAAATTTGAGGGATTGCTAAGTCAGTTTTAACGCAAAATTAAGCGAATACACAACATATGAAACATGCAAAATGACACAGTCACCATACGGTAATTGAAAACTTGTCAACAAGAGATACTTTCTATATCGGTAGGAGCACGATACATTGCTGTATGTAGCATGTGCCACGCGCAACGTCGTAATTGAAAATAGTTGTTGTACGCGAACTTATTTACCGAGGATACATTTAATATAATGTAGAATGAAATTTCCAGAGGACCAGATTTATTGATTAAAACAGAGAATGAGTTTGGGTATGTGCAATAGTATCTTTCAGCGTTGTTGAGCGGTAGAAGAAGAATCAGGTCTGGTAGAGATTACCAAACGGAGTTGCAAAGCTGTGGCGGTGAGACATTGCGAGAAGTGCAACAAGTGGTATTGTTAGATTGGGAGATGTGAAACCATATGTTAGGTGGGACCCAAACATGATTCTGTGCAATGCGATTTGTAACGTACACCTTCCAGCGCTAAGAAGGGGTTTGTATCCCAGAGAGGACGATTGATGAGTCACACCATGAAGTAGTTGAATCAAAATTGCAATGCGTAGAGAGAAAAGAGATTAAATATATCAGAAGGTTGGCAAGAAGATGAGCACCACACAATTCTAGGTGAGGTATTGAGACACGTTTGAGAGATGAAACCCGTGATTTCGCCAAATTAATATTGACTTTGGCTTCTTGGTCTTGAGAGATACATCTGAGATACACAACAGCTCCGTATTCATGTTCTGAGGTATCGTAGCAACCATGAAGTTTTATGTTGGTTTCTTGAGAAAGTTAGAGCGAACGTAGAACGTTAATTTGTTGTGATGAGGGTAATTTATTAACCGTCTAACTCAAAACTGTCAAGGAAACTATGAAACAGGGTCAAATAGAGTAATAACTTCGGTCCAGGAGTAGCTTGGAAGGATGTTACTAGAAATGTTTTAGGTTGATAGAATGGACGAGAAAAATGATAACAAGAAAATTCTGTTTCTTAACTTTGTCAAGAGTATGCCCAAAGAGTGGATAGATTCTTTAGCTGAGAGAATGGAGGAAAATATTAAAAAGTACTCAGTCTTGTAAATGCGCATGAAGCAAGGGTTTGAGGAGGTACGTAACTCGTATAGAGAACATGAAGATCAGCATGGTAGAGAAAAAAAACAGAGATTCTCGCATTCCTAATTTGCTCACGTTGGATGTGTATTTTTCTATACAGCAAACCATCTAGAACAAATTAAACTATTTTTATGACAAGAGGTCTTCTTTCGGTAAAGGAGAAATAGAAGAAACAGTTTTATGTTGCAAACAATTTTTTTGTATGAAAATTATAGTTCTCATATTCACCTTCAAATTCGACACCCATGTACTAAGTAAATTCAATGTCTGATTTCATCTATATCTACTTAAATAGACACTCTATAAGTTTGGATACGAGACATTTCTTACCGACTTTGACTAGTGAACCCACTTATTGATTTGGGAAAGTAGGGTTGACTACCACAACATGGATGAGCTTGAAAGACGTAATCTCTTTATTTAATCGAAGACCAATAAAAAATTACTTTTTTGTCAAGAGTAAACGATTGCATAACTTTCATTCTGGAGGGATTCATACTGACACCACTAACGCTACATGTAGAGTTGGGTTTCGCAGGTGCGTAGCTATAATACAAAGCGCGTTCACTTGATTGGGCATTAATAGCTCGCAACATGTTGACAGAGGTCGTTGATGATATCGTCAAACGAGTAATATTGTTAAACGGAAGTATAACAGCTACATGATTAAAGGCACGAGTACATAAACATTACCAGATACATTTTTAAATTTCTCACAGAAGAGTTAAACGAAATGTTGAAATGACAAGATTGGAACCTGAGGAGGAAGAAATCACGCCTGAGAGATCACTTAACAATCAACTATTGGGATCCTATCGTTTTACGCCTCACGCTCATGTCAAAAAAATTCACGGCGTTTTGCTATGAAGGTGACAAACTGATGTCGTGGACAATACGTCCCATTAGAACGATTCATAGCCTGTACCAATTTTGTTGAAGATGGAAGTCAGAGGTTATTGTGATGGTCTATCATCAGAGACATGGTGAGTCAAAGGCAGTTTTAGATGGTGGTAGGATAATGACTTAGGTCTTGTTGTAAGGGATTAAATGCTTTTAGCTCGCCATAATGTGAGTGTGCGAGGGTTGAACGAGTTGCTGTTAGGTGATCTGGTGACCAAGCTTCCCTACTGCATTTCGACACAAGTACCTTCTCATAATCATCAAAGTGTATACTAAACGTGCTTGGGCCGTACTTGTCAAAACAAAGATGGGGAAAAAGCTACCTTTATGCATTTCGACACAAGTACCTTCTAATAATCATCAAAGTGTATACTAAACGTGTTTTTGCCGTACTTGTCAAAACAAAGATGGGGAAAAAGTGACCCCACTGCATTTTGACACAAATATTGAGAGATGAACACAGCTTATAAATATCAGTGCCTACCCCGGCGGAAGGGTGAAGGGATGGGGCACACATTACTATGCTATCGTTCGATTAATTTTCACTTAGGATCTTACCGTCCTGGAAGTGTACTTCTTTATTTTGATAGAGATAAAGTCTACTCTTGGAGAGGGGTACAGTTCAGGGAGACAGCGATCGCCTCCCTCTTATCTTCACCACAAAACATAGTGTGGTAAAGGTATATACACAATTCGCTCTATAATCATGCCTAATGGCTCAATCAAGCAGTATTTTACTAAATATGCTGTGTCCTAAAAGATAAACATTATTACTACTTAGGATCTAATATCATGACTAATCCATATTATAGAGCACGTTTCTTAGTTGGATGATTTGAGTTAACACAGTGCCTGCTTGGATATTCTAACAAAAAGCTTCTACTGAAAGACCAAATTCAGGAAAATTGTTAACCATCCATTCAGTTTGATTTTTTTTTTAAGATTTGTCATCAATGCCTTTTCTCTGATCAATGTGTAACAAATGGAGAAGAGTCATATGGTTTCATGGGAGTTGTAAATTTCCACTGTACCTGGGGTACCAAGCAAACCTTAAAACCAGTGAATAAATATATTTTGGAAGTGTGATGTGATTGCAATACATGATTGTACAGCTGATAGGCATGCGTATACCGTTAAAACAACCAAGGCAATTCATCAAAAAGATATTAGTTTCTAAATAGTTGAAAAGCTGACAATATATAATCGAAATAGTGGCAGAAATGATACACAGGATATATTTTACAAATAATTTTTTATTTAGAAATATTCTGTCTAAACGTGATAGAAGGTATTCTCCGTTAAAAAAGAGTAAATTTTCTGAAATGTATGAAGCTATTTCTTACTCAATCCGATTTATAAAGGGAGTTTGGCTTTCAAATAACTTTTGTAAATAAAATACCAAATAAGTGTAGTAGTTATACCTTTAAAAGCACTATGCACAGCAATAAGAATATAGGCACAGGGATGAAAGACGTTGTAGAGATAAGATAGTACTACAATCAACCAAAGGTGAGAGCAACATAATTTACAATAAAAAGAATATTCACTATCTTGTTTATCTTCCCACCAATAATTACTGTAATAAACAAGATGAAAAAGTAGCAGAGGTGTCCCAGAGTAAGTAGATAGACAAATATCCAATATTTCTCTGTAAAAAGCAAAATGTCAGAATATAGTGTGAAAATGTTTCTTGACAATTTGTATTACCCATAAACGGGCTTATATTCATTAAAATGAGTCGTTAAAGTAAATTATTTACTTTATTCGTAGAGTAGTTTAAGGAAATTAAATTCCGAAAATATAGTTTTACTTAATTTTATATTATCAATTTATTTTAATCTAATCAATTGCAATTTATTTATGTTATAATATATTGCAATTTATATGTGTTATTTGTACTTACCAAAAAATTATATGAAACAAATTAAAAAAAAACTATTTGCATTAAAATAATATTATACGGGTCAATTTGACCAAGGGCATGCATTTTTATAAATAAAATATAGCGTTTTGCAGTCTTTAACAATCAACTGGATCCAAGGTATAAATTTGTGTAAAAATATATTTTTATGAATCCTTGGGCTATGGTTATGGGGCGATTGTAGGCCAGAGACTAGTAAAGTGAAGGCCATGGGAATTAAGTTTGTGAGAATCATGTTATCTGTCACGAGACTAGGAATGAAGTTATCTAAGAAAGAGTTGGTATACCGGGAGTACATGAGATAGTAGAGGAAGCAAGACTGAGATGGTATTGGCATGTAATGAGAATGGAAAAGGGGGATGTCAAAGAAAATATTGGAAATGAAGTATGTAGGAAAAAAAACTGCAATGGAGGCTATGAAATAGATGGGATTAGGTAACAGAAAGTGTTCAAGTGAGAGGATAAGACTGGAAAAAATTAAAGGAGCAAGAGTGGTAGAAGGATAGAGGAAAATAGAGGCATTTTACTAAACTGACCCGGCCACAGGCTAGAAACAGTTGTTGTTGATGATGATGATGATGATGATGATGATGATGATGATGTAAACCAAAGGTTGAATAATGTTATATTTTGACTGTAACCTAAATAAGTAATTGTTGGGATTATGGTATCAGATCTACTTGGACTCAGCTTAATGGTGTGTGAATCTTACTAGTTTTAAGAACGCTGTGTTGTGTCTGTGGCCCTTCTTATGTTCCACGTGATCCTTGTTGTGAATGACTGACCTAGCGTAGGGGAATGTGAAGTCCAAGATGGAATGGAACTATTGATCAGCTAGGAGCTACGCATAAATAAATGTGAACAGGATTCATCACGCCCGTCATACAAAAGATAATGTTGAGAGTACTTCGGAAACTGACCCATCGACACTCATACTTCTTAAAACCATAACTATCATACATATAAAATATCCTGGTATTGACTGTAATAACCACCATACAAATGACAACAAATTGAATAAATAAACGTCAGTCCATGTTCCCATTTCCCAAATATACTGACAGTTTATATTTAGGAGTTAGGAAATTGTGTCAGCACTGGCCTTTTTCATTTAAACAGATGGATCCCAAAGTGTGTAATTAAATAAAAAATATATTTTATGAATTGGTATTTGTTATTAAATAATTCACAAACTAATAAATTAAAATTTAAAAATAACAATTCCTAATTTTTTAGTTATTTCTTATTTTTAACTAACGTGGTTAATACTTTCAAAAATGTAATTCATATAAATCTCCTAGAATATTATAATTGTCTTTTAATATCAATATTTATTTGACAATTGAACCACAGTAAAATGTTGTATGGATTTATTCAATTATACATTTTTACTAATAATTCATTGAAATGATATAAAGTTAATCTTTGTTTCTTAAACTAGGCCTATAGTCTATATAATAGTATTTATTATTTATATCACTTACCTTGTTCAGCAACTTGAGCATTCAATATTCCTCTAAAATGATCATTGTATTGATATCCTCTGCTCTCCATCTCATTATACACATCATTTGATGTTAGGTTAAATGCATTTTCAGAAGAGACAGTAACAGTTGTAATTAATTCCTCTTCTTTATTTTCAGGTAGCAAAATTCTCCCACTGAGTACTAAAGTTGTTTCATCAAGCACTATTTCAAAACATCCACTGACTTCTTGAATGAAAGTACTCAAGTTTAGAACACCTTTAAAATAAAATAAAAAATTAGCCACTTGGCAGTGCAGTTTACATACCGAGACTTTATATTATCAATAAAACAGCAACGTCATATAAAAAACGGATTTCCCTCTTTATATGGATTTAGAATGTCAGACTAAGTTTAGTAAAAATTGTATTAATAGATTGGTTATTTTTAATATAATACATAATTATTTAATGTATGGCATTAGGAACTTGAAAGTTCATTGCCGCACTTAATTACGTCACCTATTCTAATCTTGAGCTAGTTCTATCCAGTCTACCTCACTACACGATTCCTATCTCTTTCTGGACCATTCTAATGATATCTTCCATCTACGTCTAGGTCTTACAAATGATTTGAGAGTCAGTACCATGAAAAAGGTTTTGGAATCATCCATCTGCACTGCTTTTCCTGTCCACCATAATCTACGAGACTTGATCATCCTAACAATGTTTTGTGATAAGTACAGGGTATGTAACTTATATCTATGTAACTTCCTCCATATTCCATTATTATAATCCTTTTAAAGACCAGATATATTTCGAAAGTACCTTGTTTTCGAATAGTATGCATAGGTTTATTAAATGTATATGCAATAGTAAACAATGGGAACCCATTTGCTATTTATTAGTATGATAAATAATTTCATTTGCAATATATATATATATATATATATATATATGAGCCATTTTCTATCAGCCCATCACTATATTATTTAATTCATTAAATATATTATCACAATGGTTCGTATGCCAATAGTACCAAATAAATTTATAAATAAATCAATATTGTAAAAAAGATCTGTATATAATAGTCTATTTAGAGAATGGGATGGATATGTTTACATTATAAATATTTGTGTTGTATTTGATACCCGTAGTATATTATACAACTTTCACGTTCAATTATTTTGAGCTTAGATTTTAATATCAATAAGAATTTGAAGCGATGGTAGTGATAATCCTCGCTATAGTTTAAAACTGATATATTAAATAGGCAATCTAATATATTTGTTAGTTACGGTTGGAGATATATCTAAATATCGTATTATTTAAATTGAAAAACAAACATCTGGACATGAGAATTGAACCAGGAAACTTTGGATTTTAATCAATATGTGCGTGCGTACAAAGGTCTTTGTACTATTGGAAGCATAAAGCCCACCTGAGTTGAGGATCACTGCGGTATCTACAGCTCACGTTAAGGCTGTTGGACCTGTCTAGTGCAAGACTAAAACCTATTTTGTGGGATGGTGGGTGGGAGGGTGAAAGGCGTGGCGTGGCTTCACAACCGACCAAAGTAGTCTACCACACCAACAATAACAGATGGATCACGGAAACCGTATATGGCACTAGCTACCAGACAGGTCTTGCGGACAAATTATACGTTTGGAAATATCAGTTTTCTCGAGAACGAGTGACAGTTTTATGTTAATATTTTCAACACCCCTTCTAAGATAATGTATCAATGTTTATTAATTGCTATATTTTCTTAATTTTTGTTATGAAGCTGTCAGTTTTCTATTGTATAGTGTCAATTTTATTGATATTTGATCACTGTTAAAATTACAAACGAGGTGTGCATAAAAAAAGGAATAACTTAATCAACATGCTTCCATTCTTGAACAAACGGTTTCCAAAATGAAAATTGCAAAACAATAAAAATTCTTTAAGATAACCGTTTGTTTCCACGCGTCTGAATTTTACGCCAAATGAAAAGGGCCAATCGCCTTAATAACTGAAAATTCATATATGTGTGATAATTTCCAAGGGCACATTCATCAAAGAATTTGCCTTTAAATATTAGTGACCCCTGGCACAGTACGACTCGTGGATAGCCCAGTGGCGTACAAAGCCAAAGGTCCTAGGTTGTTAGGTTTGATTCACGTGTCCAGATGTCATTTTTCCATTTAAATAATGTATTTTATTACAGTGAAATAACATCTAAACCCATTCAATTCTGTCGTAATCTGGTTACAAAATCCATGAATATGCCTAATTTTTAAATATTCGTTCCTTTGAGATAATAAATATGTTAGTGTAGAAATAAATTCCCTAACCTACTCCTAACACCGTAACCTAAGTGAAAGGTGTACGTACTATTTATGGAAAAACAGTTCAGTAAAGTAATTTATATTCATTAAAGTATTAGTACTTGCGTATTAATATATTGTACCAAGTATTTATAGCTTACCCTTAGACTTTGATTATAGTCATAACAATGCTTTATTTTATTTTGAAAATTTATGTCATTTATTAATTAACTTACAATCTTAAATAAACGCTAATGAGCTCTTGTTTAGTCTAAAATGGTTATTGGAGTAGAGATTAAAATTAATATGATACGTTTTAAATATATATCGAATTAATGCTCCAATCAAGATCGATCCAACCTCATTTATTTGTTAATATTTTGATCGTGTAGCTGTGGACCTCAAATAACTAATTTTGAACATTTCAATGCATATTATCTATTCTAGTGTTGTTGTCTAGTCAAAAACTACTTACACTCATCCCTTTTAAATAGCTTTACGTACTTTCTAATGACTCTTAATTGTTACCTACCATAATTTAAAACAATCTAGTTACTTTATATAAAAGCGAAATTTGCTTGAGAAAACCACTAAATAAATTAAAATAAACACTTTGCATCGATAGATGTAACACTAACTAGCACATAGTTACAATATGAAAGAGAAAGTTATTGCTTAAACAATAATGTTAAACGCTTATTATTGACACATCATACAAATTTAAGAAAGTTTTATTACAATAATTTCGATAAAATTAATTAAGTTAAATGTCTTAAAGTTGTAAAGTTTGAAGTTGTTTTATTATTTTATGTATGAATATAAAATAGTAATAAAGAAACAGTTTTAAAATGAACTTCCTATAGACTTTAGGGACCTAACAAGAGGGCCTCATAGATGTTCCTTAACCCTGCCCATGGAACACCAAAAAGGTAGGGGGGAGGGGAATTTTATGAGTCCACAAGGGTAAAAATCAACAGACGCTTCCATGTAGTACCACTGAGAAACGGAATAGAAATTTCGGCAGTTTAACTGCTGCAGTAAGTACAGTGGCGGCTAGTTTCTGTAAGGACCGAGTGACGTTGGGAATAGCCCTCCCCTTGCACAAAGCTATGTTCTGGTACCAGGTAGAAGCGGTATCAGGAGTGACTTGAGTCACAGAAAAAATCACGCTCAAGATGTTTCAAGCTCTACCAGCTAAGGGCATGACCGCATAGTGGTAGTTTGGCCGTGGTGATGCGGTGTTAATAGTAAAAGGGAAAACTGGCATGCTATCCTTTCACTCATAATATTCCTTTTGTCAAGGGTACCTACCACACCAAAGATTTATATTCCTAGGGCAAGGAAGTTTTTGAAAGAAACAAAACTCTTTTTCGTAAATCCAGGTGGGGACACCTTCAATGGGAATGATCAAAATAGAACAATCAGTAAATAAAATATTCTCTTTCAGCCTAGGAGCATGGAACTTAAGGAGGATAATAAGGTTGCGAAATTGAAAAATCAGAAAGCGGAAATGGAAATATGTGATGTGATCACTGAGAGTTTAAGTGAAGTCTGGTGGAAATCTTGAGTTGAAATAGTGTCTAGAAACTATACAATGTTCTATTCACGTGGAAAGAGTGCAGAAAGAGGAGTGGCAATAGTGATGAAAAATAGAGGTAGCAAAAAGAGTTATTAAATTGATGTATTATATTGATAGATTTATGTTTGTGTAACCAAACTCTGAACAAGTGGATCTTTGTTAGTGCAAATGTACTTAGCAACAACTGATCAGGAAGATGTTGAGGTAGAAGATACCCCTAATAAAATTCAAGTAATACTTCAACATAAGAGTAGAGGGAAGGTCAACACTACCATTATGGATGAATGGAATAATTTGTTGGGAGTAGGACAGAAATGGAAAATATTAGGTCCACAAGGAGTAGAGAATAGAAATAGCAGAGCAGATGATCATTTAATTATACCAGTGGAATGGCCTAGTGGTAAAAACACTTTAATCGAGAAACGGAACACAAAAATGTGTACACAGAGTACCCCTAGATAGATTAGTAGGTATCAACTAGATTAGATCCTTGCCAAACAGTGGTTCAAGAATTGAGAGAAGGATGTGAAAATATTTCCAGTAGCCGACAAAGATTCGGACTACAACCTGCTGAAGGTATAGATTGCAACAAGACTAAACATGATTAGGAAAACGAGCAGGAGAAAACAAAGTTGAGAGTTAGAAAAGATAAGATGTATTACTGACATTTTGACAAATTCAATAAACGATAGTTAAGTGTGGTGACAAAAGAGAGTAATAGTGCGGAAAGAAAGTGAAGTAATGTTATCAATATATTTTTGAAGGTGCTAAATGACAATGTTTAAAACGTGAAGAGAACAACATTAAGGCCCTGAGTAGCAACAGAAATGCTGCGGAAAAATGGAATAAAAAAGGAAATGAACTAACGTCAAAAAGAAAACTCTATGAGGCAAAACAATGAATTAAGGAAAGAAACAGACATATCTAGAAAATAATATATAAAGCAGACTTGCGATATTATTATCAAACTGCAAAGAAAAGTTATGTATGTCACCATATATCAGAAAGTAATGGGACTGGAAGGGATTTAAAACATAGTAGTTCGAACAATTTAAATAGATGACCCCAAAGGTCAGATGGTAATGTATCATAAAGAAATTCTTAGGATTTGGGAAAAATAAATAGATACAAATTACGATAAGGGAAATTAACTACGGAACCTGCAATTTGAACAAAAGACCAGATAGAGGAATGCGAAAAATGGATCAGCATTTTAAGGAGTGAATTGAAGATAACCACAAGGACCCACGAATAAATAAAGCTACTCTATCTGATGAAATACCAGCTGACCTGCTGAAGGAACTTGTAAACATTGGATTAGTGTCTAAATACAAACCTATAAATAGGATCTAAGAAACAGTTGAATGGCACCAGGACTTTCTATACTTAGCCATAGTAGCCCTAAAAAAAACATGTCAAAAAGTGCAGTGACCACAGGACTATCAGCCTAATTTTTCATGTGGGGAAGACCTTCACAAAAGTATTCAACAAGCGATTGGAAATGAAAATAAAAAGTATAATAGAAGAAGACCATTTTGGATGAATACCATCATTCTTGAAATAAATTTACCTAATTTCTAGCCTCTAGTTAATAAAATGTAATATTGTTGGGAAAAGTGTTTCAACTGTTGATTCAAACTGATATTATTATGTGCGTTGACGCTAGAAGCAAAGTCTAATCGAAAGCTAGTGGACGATACCAATTGTGGTGGTCACAATGATGTATATACATATACTGTATAAACATAAACAAACCCCTTGAAATGGATTAGAGGATGACTCCTAAGTTTGTCGTCTTCTTGATTGTGAGGGGACAAACTTATCGGTTTCTTTAATCGTTCTTGTTGGAAAACATGTTTCGGGTAAATAAAACTGTTAGTGTTTACAAATAGTGTAGTATCATACAACATTTGGGTGAAGAAACACTTGCATTAAAGGATAAACAATTCAGTTTCACAAGTAATATTTTATATAATCGAATCCAATCTTTAATAAAATCAAAAGATGTAGTTTTCCCCCTAAATGAGCTACGATTTGTGAAGACTACATTACATTTAATGTTGGCTATCAACTTGTATAGTACCGTAGTTTCAGAATCCAGATTATATTAAAAGTTGGATAACTATAATGAAACAAGATAACTAAAACTTGACTGGATTTATATGAACGACAAATTTTATGTATAGTTCTTACTCTCAAACAACAATTTAGATTATAGGCTTGTAGGAAGTATTATTATATTGGTCAACATCAACTTATTTAAGGAAAAAAATTACGAATTACAAACTTATCTAAGCTCTTCAAACTTTTTACTAACAAATTTGTTTAATTTAACTAATCCTACAATGATGCATCTCATATAATCATAAAAATTAACGAACGATGTCAAAAAGCCACATTGCTTTGTATGTGTGTAGGAGAGAAAGAGATATCCGAAAATTTCTTTCTCTCTTAATTAATGGTATGCAGACAACAGCTCAAATATTTCAGCCACATATGTCCATCCAGTTATATTATGGAAATCATTGGTTGGTTATAATAACCCAAACGGTATATTTTCCTCGAGAGTGAAACTAACTAGCAGAACAAATAACATTGTGTCTAATGGTCATAATAGCAATGCAGCTGATCATGTTTCTAGACTATAAAGATTTGTCAGATAATCAGTTGAATCACTTGATATTTTGGGGGAATTATTCAAATTGACTAATTCAGGCTTCAAGCATTTGGGAGGAACATAATTTCTTTAGAGAATTTCTAAACTATAACGTGTTATAAAAGGGAAAGTATAACGATTTTCAGATTCAGCATAATATTAAGACATTACCGGTACTTTGATTGAGAAATGTTCATCTCATAACACAATTGCAAAAGAGGCTACATACTGCTCAAGAGTTATTTACAACACCAGACATACTGATTAGTCATGTCAAATGAAACTAAGGGAGCATTGATAAACATTATAAAATAGTGTGACATCAGTTGTCCCAGAAAGAACTTTTTGATTTAGGATCACCCCATATAGAATGATTAAATACGGCAAAAAAAAACTTCATTACATGTTGCTCCCTATGTAAGCCTTATATTATTTTCAATAATAAAAAAGGTGGGTATATTTAATATTGCTTATTATATAAATCTTACTCCAAAGATAAAATATATTTATATTCGTATTTGACTTAAACTTAAAAACAGTATGCACTATGGGACTGATACAAAACAGAATAAGTCCTTTCCTCAAACAATGTAGTACTAATAAAAACTAGTACACTTCAACTTACCTTTCACACCTCCATAATATCATTAATATTTACTTATTTGTATGATACTGCTATATAATGATTAATTTCTTGATTATTTTACAAGCAATTTTAAATATATCTGCAGCCTATATTTACCTTTCTCTGGAATTTCAAGATTTGTGTGGACGTGAAGATTTTGAAACATTACAGAAGTTTCGGTGAATTTCTTAGAGATCTTACTGCAAAATTGTTTCCAAATTATTTGCTATAAACAAAAAAAATCTTATTTAAGTTTTAGTTTATAATAACAAAGACAATAAGAAATTAATTAATAAGAGTAACTAATTAAATTAATTAAAGTGAAAGACTAAACAGACGGGTAGTTAACATAAATAACAACATTAATAACGGATTTTTTATATTTATATAAAAATTTAATATATAATCTTCAACTAAAGTGGAATTTGCTGTGGTTAGCTATTGAAAAGTGCGATGCCACACCCTTAAAGGAGAAAGCCAATAAATTACCATCTATCATTAAAAATATTAAGACAATCTTTCAAAGTGTGGCTTACTAGAGCTGAATTGAGTGCTGGTTCACACTTGAACAACAGCAATTTGTGAGTTTGTCTCGTATGTTTTAATAATATTTCTTGGGTGAGAAAATTGTAGATAGGTTTTAATTTGTACATGATTAACTGTGATACAAACGTGTTGTTAGTGGTATATATTTTTCAAAAAATGCCTTGTAGTTGTATAAATCACCCTAATTATTTTTGTAGCATGTGTGGTGAACTATCATTTAAGTCTAAAAGAAGAATTACTACCTACTCCATTATTCCGAAAATCTTATGAGATTTTCTTTGGGTAAAAAATAAGTGATATGGACAAATCTTGGGTTGTCATATCTGTTGTACTTAGTGTATAAATTTACATAGTAGTTGGCTGAATGGAACATTTCGTTACATGCCAATATCCACTTCCCATGGTATGGAGAGAACTAAAAGACCACTTCACAGATAACTATTTAATATCATAAAATTTAGTGGAATTACAAGGAATTTTGATAATGTGGTTAAAATATGATAGTATTTCTTTAGCCATTATATGCTAGGCATAAATTATATTGAATCGGAAAAATATCCCAGAAAGCTGGAAAATGTTTTAATCGCTTTATTTTTGGGGACTTTCTATCATATTAATTCCCCCTCTATCTCCCCCAGTGAGATCTGTGTTTGCTGCAACAATAGAAAAAAGACGCTAAAACTAGATTTCCTTTCAATGTCTATTTTTAATTTAGTTTAATAAATAAATAGTAATCGCCATAATTAAATATAATAAAATTTTCTATCAAAGTGTTCCTTATTTATTGTGCGATTAATAATCTTGAAGCTATAGCCATAGCCATGTCACCGTTCACCAAAACAATGAAAACACACGCCAAAATTATATTTTCTTTCAATTTCTCCTTTTTGGTTTTACAGTGAAAATAGTTTTTACCATAGTTAAAATAGTGTAATTTTCTGTAAAAATGTTTCTGGGTATATTTATCGTACAATGGATGGTTTAAAATCTATATAAATGGAAAATGTAGCACCTTCGTGCAAATGCACCGATATATTGTTTTACTTTGTCGTATCTCGCTTCCTACGTCATATGATATTTAAATGTAATGTTTGAAAAATAACAAAGTGTATTTATCACTAAATATTCATGGATTGGTATGCGAACAAACTAATATTTATAAGTAATAAGTAATTTTTATACTAGTTTCCTCACCACGAGGTAAAGTATATGGCACGTTTTTTTAGCGTCGTATCCCTTGTAGGCCTAACCCATTACTGATAGTGTTCTGACAAAATGGATTCTCAAAATGCCGATTCTTCTGGAGGTATCAGAAATAAATAAAGACATATTCAAATTGTCATTTGCTACTACAGAACAAAAATATGGATACTGGGATATCATATAGGTAAATGTAAAGATGACGATGAGATTCAAAAATATTTATTTGTCTTAGCTTTTATCTCACCATACCTTTTCAGTTGGAAACAATGCAATATCCATAATTACCTAAGTACAAGGAGATGCCAATATTGATTGATACAAAGCGTAGGAGATCGGTTTATCTTCAATGACTACTATAATCGGCAACATCTTCGATAGTGTAAAGTGTCAGCGCAAAAAGAGAGTGATGCCCCTCTGAGCAGCCACCTCAAAATCCAAATATCTGATGAGAACATTCCAATTGACCCTGTGATTTTTTTAACGAATTAACCCGGACAAGAAATTAAATAAGGAATTGCAGCAGTATTTTCAGCATGAATTGGCTCCCTATACATTTTCAATCTTTTAGGAATAAGGAATGCAAAAAAAAAGACAATCTGTTTCATATTAATGGTTTTCTCCTCTATCTGATGAAGTATATTTTAAGAATGGAATTAATGTTTTAGACGGTGGAATTATTCTTCGCCTTGTAGCTTGGCATCAAAAAGAGACTTTCTTTTCGATTTTAATAAATTATGTGAATTATGTTATAAAATATTGTATTGGAAAGTGTATCATAGTTTTAGAAGAATTTGAAGAAGAAGCCTAATACACAAAATCAGCCGAGAATTTTAAAAGATTGAAGAGACATATGGTGATTAATGTACTCTTCCACGAGCAGACGAAAGCAATTATGTCTCTAAAGAAATTCCTATTAAATATTAAGAATAAAAATAACTTCATCCCCACGTTACGTAAGAAGCTCGAAAATGAATGTTTCGCTGTCAAACAATTGTTTAAGATGCTGAATCTCTCATTATCAATACCGCAATTGATATTCCATGAAACTAGCAAAAGAAAAACGGACAAAAGTGTGTTTTCTTCCAGGAGCAACCACTTTCCCAAAAAAATTGAAAGGAAATATTTTGTTTCTACGTGCATTGGTGTAAGATCGAACAGCCACGGACGTGACAGTATGGAATGGTAATACGGCCGTGGGGCTGTGGTGTGGATAGAAAAAGGTAAAACGTCCAAACTATCTTTTCCCTGAAAACCCCTTTTGCCAAGAGAACAAAACCAATTATGGCTCTACCAGGAGTAAAAAATTTCGTAGGTAAACTATTCCCACTTTTGGATCTGCGGGCAAGGAATACTTCAGGAGGAGCGATCAACAAAGTATAATCATATATAAACCTTACATTTTAAGCTTAAGAACATGGAAAGTAAGGATGACAAGGGGGGCTGGTAGAGTGGAAAGTCTGAAACTGGTAATGGAAAGGTGTGGTATGAACATACCGGGTTTAAGTGAAGTCCGATGGAAATATCAAAGTGTGATAGTTTCTGGAAATTACACAATGTTTTACTCAGGTGGAAAAAGTGCAAAAAAAAGGAGTGGCAGTAAGGATAAAAAATGAAGTGGTGAAAAGTGTCACTAAATTAATAAGACACAGTGGCAGATATATTTTTGTGAAATTAAACGCTAAAACAGTAGAAATTTTGATAGTACAGATATATATATGCAAACAGCCAACCCCGATGATGTTGAGGTTGAAGAAATATATTATGAAAGTGAAGTACTGTACTTATTCATGATGAAGGATTTAATATCACAACTTTATATCAAAAAATAAAATAATATTTTTTATGTTCTACAAAAGTATATGAACAAACCATTTCAATATAAGTAAACGCATATTTTCAGATGGTGTTTTATCAAGAATGTTATTAAAATGATTGCTTGTTCCTATAGGGAAAATGTACACAACCATACAATCCTTGGTTACATGTTTTGATTTTACAAATTTTAATAACATAATATAATAGTGTAGCAGTCTGCAAGGTGTTTAAAAGTAGGCCAATATAAAAAAAAGATAATATATAGAATTTTTAAAGTGTGTTTGAAATGGGTTTCTGATGGCAGTTTGGTTCTTAATGAAACATGATTATTTCTGAGGAATCTTGGAAACCTATTTTTTTTTTTTT
>CABFWB010002773.1:53248-96955 GCA_902151455.1 Timema bartmani
TTTTTTTTTTTTTTTTTTTACAGGTTTTATAAGTGTGATATAAACTTTAATATAGATCTTCTTGGGACTGAGATGGAAGTTAATATCTATACATGATACTTAATAAAACAGTAAAACCTCACTTACCAGCAAATATGAAAGCGGCAAAAATATCTTTCCTTTAATTTTGTGACCTGCTAGCATTTTGTCTTGGTCTTGGCTTAGACAAATTGTTAAATTATGATCCATAGATTTAATAAACCCTCCCTGTGAACAAAATATTTTCCACAATGAAGTTATAAAATGATTATTTTCAGTGATTGTTCGTCGCTTTTAGGGATGGAACCAAGTACATAATTTTGTCTCAATTGTAAATAAGTGTTTGGATCTATTCCTGCAATGTTTTCCCTTCAAAAATTAAAATTATTTATGTAAAGGTAACCTAAGCCTTTACAAAGACTCCAATAACTTTTACTAGGAGAATTACTTTAATCATTATTTAATATAATAACTTTTCTTTTACCTGAGAGTGAACCAGACGTGCCAGACATCGACCATCATAATGGGCTTAGTAGTACAAATCAATATAATTTATTTTAAAGTAGCATTTGTCCATGGCTTAACTCACATTAAAACATACATGATACATTCAACAATTTAAAAGGCTAGACAAGAATAAAACTAGGCAAGAACAGTATTTTATGTGCTTACGAATATTCAAGAAGTAACACCGACTCGTCTCCATCCTCTCCTTACACACCCCTGCTCACATCACGTGGCATAACTGCAATATCAGCAGCGATGAATATCCACTGCTTACGCCCGTTTTTTTCGACACTACTTCGCTCGCTGATGAGCTAGCGTGATGGTATAACTTACCCTTTATTTTGAAAAATAAGGAGTCCAGATGAAGTCTCATCTCGATCCAATGAGTATGTTTGAGGTTTACTGGCAATATGTATACTTTCTAAGTCCCCATATAAAGGAGAACATAGGAGATATTATATTTTATTTAGTTTTATTAACAATAAGAAATTATAAATCACATATTAGAAATAAAGGTTATAATACACAAACTGTAATGAATAGGACAAATAGTTGGCTGATGGCCAGTGACATACATTCATAAGCCTCATCTGCATAATCACAAGCTTATGTATATAAGAAATAATTTCAACGATTATGTGCATCAAATATCAATTTACAATCTTCCGCACATGGAAGAAGATTGGTGGCTTAGAAATGTATGTGTGTATGTATATATATATATATAAGGAAAACTAATCTTTCCATAAATATAAAGAACAGAGTGCAATAGGCTAAGTTAAATAATTAATACCAAACAGTCTTAAGAAAAAACGCGAGCTTGTTTTCAATACACCTGTAGACAGCATCCCCTAAATAAGCTAAAATTGTAAATTTGAATAAGTATGGAATTCAACGTATAGAGGGAGAAAAATTACTCATCAAAATGATGCTACCAAAATAGAGGTTTCCCATAATTTACTATTAAAGAGGTCTTTAAACATTAAAACTGCCAAGAAACATTAGAGCTCCCAAAATAAGGTTATATTTCTGTAGTTAAATGTATCCATTTGATTCTTGCCATTCTTATAAATATTTATGACAGTTGCCTGCCTCCACAATTATGGGAACTAATGTGATTCCCAAACACTATTGTAGAGGTTCAAAAGAAACCCCTGTTCAGCAGTGCAACATTTCGTAGTAGAAGTAATCAGGGCTGGAAGCTGTACTGCCTGGTCACTTTAGCAACAAAAAAAATGAGATTTAATTATCCTTCCCACCTAACATAATAATGTAAATAATATTGCGTTATATGCCTCGTTTTCACACTGCGTGATCGTTAAAATAAGTTACAGAACTTGATATTTCTGAAAACATGGAGTCCAGGGAATTGGTAACCTCCACGGGAGAGGAAAGTAACATACCATTAAACATCATGGTAGGTATATTATCTATATTGTTATTCTTGCTACGGATTTTACGAATATTTTCCCAAACTTACTTGTGGAACTAGTTTTTGTAATGGTTAAAATATATTTTCTCCAACATTCTCGTCGACTTTCCCATATAATACGGTGTGCTCTATCCTTATATATACAGAATAACTCCAGGTTCTCTAAATTATAACATCAATTTGAACTGACACAGAACCCTCCAGTGTTCAGATACTGTCAACTGGTAATCTTAATTCAACCTGGACAGGTCGAGAATTTGGCAAGGACATTGGATTAAACGTCCTCACCACCACAGTGACCGTAGAGGTGAACCGCTCTACCTGATCATCAATGTCAGGAGTAAGGGTCCCTTGAAAGTAGCAAGCTTATGAAAAAGGGAC
This sequence comes from Timema bartmani, assembly GCA_902151455.1. Classification (NCBI taxonomy): domain Eukaryota; kingdom Metazoa; phylum Arthropoda; class Insecta; order Phasmatodea; family Timematidae; genus Timema; species Timema bartmani. Next base: position 55,587 of record CABFWB010002773.1, read on the forward strand.
CTGCCTCTTCCTGACCTCCATTGTGGAACACATGATTCATTAAATGAATCTGAAATAAAATAGAGTGTGATGGGAAAGTGGTCGCTTCCAAAGAGATATCAGTTTACTTCCCAATGGAAGAAATCAGTGAAGCCAGGGGTACAAAACTCCGAGTCAATGGGCACAAAACGTGGAAAAAAAGGTCTAGGCTCCAGTGTTCAATAATACAAGGTTCTCCGTGTAGCATATTTCATATGCCACAAATTATATTGTTTAATTTAATATTATGTATTCACAGCACTGGGAACTGTCTACTTCATCTCATTTCTCAATAATATTGATGAATAAGCTTACCCAGAATATAACTTGAACATATTCGTTCCAACTCGCACCCCATCAATCTTTCCGGAGCCAAGTCACGACGAGCAGTCATGGCCTACTAGCTTGTGAGCCTGAATGATGTTGGTGCACCTGAGATATCATAGTCGGGTACGTCCAGAAATTATTCGAGTACTTTCTGGAAGGATGTAGAACGGACTCCAACCTTATACCCAGATCTACAATTGCTCTGGCGTGGTTTTTTTCATGTTTCCGGAGCGATGAGAGGAGATAGAGATCGTATCCCCCTTTTGATCACATGACTCCCTGGTAGTTCCCCCCTTTTCCCTTCACCATCTATCCCGGGATTTTGAATACTATACAACGACCGCAGATTTGCAACTGAATACATAACAGATGCATTTAATACACGAAGCTATGCCTCGGCCTGCTTCCTTGACATCGAGAAAGCATTTGATCGAGTATGACACAATGGTTCCTGGACTGCTACATTAAACTTATTAATTCATCCATAACAAATAGACTATTTAAAGTTATATTAAATGAAGCTATCTCGGTGAGTAGACCAATATTAGCGTGATTACCTCAAGGTAGTCTGCTTGGGCCTGTACTCTTTAATATCTATGTAAATGACATTCCTAAAAATCAATCCGCGAAAGCCGCTCTGTATGCAGATGATACCGTAATATACTCCAGATCCTTAAATGCAAATCTTTCCACTAATAAAGTACAAAACTCCCTTAATTATATGGAGGAGTGGTATACTAAATGGAGGATAAAAATTAATGTAAATTAATCTGAAGCTATCATATTCAGTAAAAGAAAACCCCCCGTGGGAGTCCCACGACTAACACTCTTTAATGAACAAATAACCTATAAACCTCATGTGAAATAATTAGGTCTTAACATGGATAAAAAAACTAACTTGGAAACATCATACCCAAACTAAAAGTACCCTGGCAAGAGTGATAATAAACTCCTTATATCCCCTTTTAACTCAGAACGCTGTCTTATCAGTAAAAATTGGTATAACTATCTATAAAGTATTAATACGTCCGTTCATAACATATGCCTCACAAGTTTGGGAACATGCAGCTAAAACTCATAAAAATAAACTACAACTTATTCAAAATAAAGCAGTCAGGCTAGCTTGCAAAGCTCATAGATTTGTAAGAAATGATAAATTGCATATGGACCTTAAACTAGATTCACTGGATGACTTCATCTATAAACAAACTAAAAAGTTTTATGATAAAACTTTAACCATAAACAACCCCCTAATAAATGCACTGGGACAGTACGATGAAATTAACTATTGGAAATATAAGCAGCCTAAGATAATCCTACATGATCTAAGACCACCATAGATAAATCAATTTAAAATTCAATAAAATATATTGGGCTCCACCACCCAAACATGCCTACACTCCCTACAACACAACAACATAAAAATGATGCCCGGTGGCACCCACTGTCACTGAAAGCTCGCATGCTAGGCCAGGGATGAATCTTAAAGAGGACCTAGGTCTACACGAGTAGCGTGCAGTGACGTGCCATTAAGGGTGTGGCGGTTGTCTTCAACAACGAGCAGGTCGGGTTTGCCTGGTCGGCGGGGCCGGAGTTCCTCCGGGTGTTCTTGCTGGACGTTATGTAAGGCATGGCTTCCAAATTTGGTCAAGCCCGGAGGCGGGTACGGGACTGGTCGGACCGCCAAACACTGCACTGACATTACATTAACACATGTTACACCGTACAAAATATTTACAGCTCGCTCTTTTTTNCCGGGTGTTCTTGCTGGACGTTATGTAAGGCATAGCTTCCAAATTTGGTCAAGCCCGGAGGCAGTTACGGGCCTGGTCGGACCGCCAAATACTGCACTGGCATTACATTAACACATGTATACACCCCACAAATTATTTACAGCTCTCTCTTTTTAAAGTGTAGAGTTGCTAACAAACACTAAAACTGCGCAGACGCTTCGTGTCCGTGCTTTCATTTTCTTATTTCAGGTAACTAGAAGCCATAGGAATAAGGACCCAGGAACCGCCAATGAATCCGACTACATATTCAACTTCAGATTCACCATCATTATAATATAATCTCTTCACAAGCATCAATCACCTAGAGATTCAGATATATATTTTCTTTCAAGATTTTATATCTAGTAAAATATACATTCAAGTGAATGTATAATTATAAAGACGCCCAAGTAAATTAGGCACCTACTAGAGGGGTTACTCGTAGCTCTTCCACTTGGCGACCCCAAGTCACCCACCAACCTAACTTATCTTGTTTCTGTTAGGGGACATGAGACCCAGTAGTACTTTTAGATCCTTGACATATCCAGTAATATCCTATGTTAGTGGGAATATGCATCAATCCATATTAACACTAAATTACGCATGCACCCTGCACGATACTATCGCAGGTTTGTACCCTTGACTTACTCCAAGGGGTTACTCCCTGCTCTTACTTCCACTCAGTGGGGTTGTCCTGGTGACTTTCCCTTTTTCTGCCAGGCCTGCCCTACCATACTCTAATAGAGTCGTACTTATTTTCTTACTTTCACACATTTTAAAGTCCTTAGGCCTTGGCCCGACACACACGTAGTACCCCAACCTTGTTTAGCTTACTTGCACGTGTGGAGAGAGCAGTAGTAGAGTCGGCTCTCACACGTGACATAGGGGGCCTGTAACTCTTTCTCCTCAGTTGCACACGTGGAGAAAGAGAGAGAGAGCAGTAGTAGAGTCGGCTCTCACACGTGACATAGGGGGCCTGTCGCTCTTTCTCCTTAGTTGCACACGTGGAGAAAGAGAGAGAGAGAGCAGTAGTAGAGTCGGCTCTCACACGTGACATAGGGGGCCTGTCGCTCTTTCTCCTTAGTTGCACACGTGGGGAGAGCAGTAGTAGAGTTGCCTCTCACACATGACATAGGGGGCCGGTCACTCTTTCTCCTTAGTTGCACATGTGGAGAGAAAGAGCAGTAGTAGAGTCGCCTCTCACACGTGACATAGGGGGCCTGTCGCTCTTTCTCCTTAGTTTCACATGTGGAGAGAGAGAGAGCAGTAGTAGAGTTGCCTCTCACACACGGCAGAGTGGGATACGGGGGCCTGCCGTCATCTTTTTTCTTTTCTTTTTTCAAATATGGCACCCATGATGACAATACGGAACAAGGCTCTACACTGGTAAAGTCCAACACCTTAATTATGTAAGCCAGTGTGGCTCAACTGGCGACCAGTGGCATTGATAAGGTCCATACTCCTTGCAAATTTGTCCCAACCTGTATCTTGGAAAAAACTTAAAGGGAAACGCATGGTACGGATTTATTTAGCAAGTAATGTTTATGTGCATGGGCGTTGAGGTACCTTTTCCTCCATTCAAGAGCGTGTCACATCGTTCACCCTTAATGTTTTCCAACGTCAAGAAGAAGAAGAAGCGAGTTCAAATCTAAAATGTTTCAAAACATTCCATAAGAATACTTTATCTATGTAAATCAACAGCATCAACAAATATACCAAAACAATCACTAGTGTATTAAAGGATAATTTCAAATTTAATTATCTTGTAAAATGTAGAAATAATTAAATAGATTCAAGGAAAAGAAGGTTTAGAAAATCATCAAAAGAATTATTGTGAATTAATAAAAGTAATAGTTTTGACGTATCCTGTTAAAATTTGAATAAAGCGCTGAGAATGAACGAAACAAATACGTCCTTGAGCGTGGATACTTCCAAAGCCTGACGCTAGAATGTAGTAGTAGTTCCACCAGTTTGCGAATGTAAATAGACTGAATTTCTTCTGAGCGAAAAAAAAAATTGATTTCTTACAAATTTGAGGTAAGTTGATTGATTTGATTAATTACATTTTATATATTATATATAGCTTATTGGTATCGTGGAGTAAAGAATGACGTCCTTGGATATTAGAAAAATAAATGAATTAAAACATTTAAAACATAAAGAGAATTTTGGCGAAAACAAAGAACATCAACTTAAAAATGGTTTCGTTGCACAACAAAAATATATTTATAAATAATTATAATTAATATTAATATATTTGTAATAAATAGAAAAGGGGGGATTTAAACAATACCAGAATACGTGTATAAATATATAGTGGTGGAACCCTGAATTGATAATATTTAAAAAACAATTTTTACCAAAGTAATCAATTTAATTTTTATTTTCTTGTAAATCCTACCTTGTTGAAATTAACATTTGTATAATTTTATTTGACTAGGTGTTGAATTGTTCTGTTTGTTACAGGCAGTAGTAGGTTTTGGAAACGTTTTAAAAGAGTGTTTGATATATCACCATCAAACGTTAGAATGATATTTGTGTTGAGATTTAACATGACAAACTGATTTGTCTCACTATGTGTTTTTGGTATTTAGATATATCTCCAGTCTAAAGTTAAATAATCTTTATTTATCAGAGAACATAATTTGGTTGGTACATACAATCACGTGAAACTCATTTTTTCAATTATTTCTAGACTCCCTCCTGTTGTGCATTTTTTGTGGAATTGTGATTTGCTTTAATAGAAAATGGAGTAAAATGTCGAAAATAATAACATTTAGCAGCTAGTGTGAGCAACTAGTGGATCGTTTTACGTAAACAATTAGGATTTCTGATTTTAAATACGAGACTTAAATTTTATAGATCATGGGTAAATTTTTCACCTCGATATGATTAATAAGGCTAAAATCTCTAAATGTTCCTAATGTATTTGGTGTTATAACAGTAGTTTTAGAATTTTCCAAATAATTAGATATGAAATATTGAATAACTTTAACCAAAAGGTAGAGCAATATTTTGAAAATGAGTAAAATTTGTTTCACGCGTAATCACTGAAAACATTTATTTTACATTTATTGGCTAGAATAACTTTGAAATTCTATTCCTTGCATGACCATTCAAAGAAACAAACATTTCAAGTTATTTCGGTTAAAATATATAGTTCACTCCCTCCTGGATAAATGCATGAAATGTTTAGCTTTAAGTTAAAAATGGGCAAGCTAATTTTGGTATAATGATTTATAGTAAAATGTTGTCTTTTGTTTTTATAAGAATTTTGTTAGGAAAGTTTACACTTTATTTACATAATGTGGTTTGGAGTGATAGGTAGTATTATGTGAAAACAAACCATTTTGCTAGTATCCATTTCTAGCAGGCTTTCCCAACTGTACTCGTGGTCCCATGTGACGAGAGATGAGAGAGAGGCTGTACCTCGAGATACTGGATAATGAACTGGAGGGTACAGGTTTGATACTTTGGGCAACAAACCGGCCATATATAACCTGAAATAAATCACAAACAAACATTAAAGATATATTCCATTAGTATATTACAAAACATTACTATTTGCTTGTATTTGAAAAGTTCTGAAAAATATTAATCCAATATAATCTACGTTTAGAAGTTAATACCTTATTATAAATAACAATCAGAACTCACTTTCCAAAAGCGGCCAACAGGAACTGGTGGCTGTTTGGATGTCCTCGTAGTGTAAGAGGAATGTGGATGCAATCTGAACCAAATGATCTTCTCATAATAGCTTGTAGCAGCCCATGAGGGGCTATTTCAATAACAATAGCATTATTTGGAATAAATTTGGTTAATTCTTCAAATAACACTAGACTAAGTAGATTGTTTGTGTGGTACTCGGCCGAAGAATATCTAGCTAATGGAGTTTCCCATTCACTTTCTGGTACAGACGAGCTGACCCATTTGGAAGATCGTGGCTTTGGATTTGTAACCAACTGAAAAATAAAAAACATATAAATATGGGTAATTTATATTTCACACCAGAGAAGAATTAATTGCTAATAATAATAATAATAATAATAATAATAATAATAATAACAGCAATTATGAATGAATTAGATTAAACTTCACTCTGAAATGAGAAGATTTATATGCATCCAAACTGAAGAAACGTGTAAGTCTATTCATAAAATACAACAATGAGTTATTATGTATAATATGAATACCTCATACGTATTTTATGAGGTATTGTCTAACTAGCCCACTTAGTAATAAATATTGCATAATTAGAGCGTCAATTGTACTGGTACAGACGAGCTGACCCATTTGGAAGATCGTGGCTTTGGATTTGTAACCAACTGAAAAATAAAAAACATATAAATACAAGTAATTTATACTTCACACCAGAGAAGAATTAATTGTTAATAATAATAAGAGCAATTATGAATGAATTATATTAAACTTCACTCTGAAATGAGAAGATTTATATGCAGCCAAACTGAAGAAACGTGTAAGTCTATTCATACAATACAAAAATGAGTTATTATATATACTATGAATACCTCATATATATTTTATGAGCTATAGTCTAACTAGCCCACTCAGTAATAAATATTGCATAAATAGAGTGTCAATTGTCAGCAACAGCAATTAGATCACATTACCAAAATAAAATTCTAAACAACATACACAATATGTTTAACTGGTTCAGTCCAGAGTAAGCTCTTTTTGGCAAGTGTTCTAACAATATTTTTATTGATATCCACAGATAATAATTGCTGTTGATTGTTCCGGGGACAATACCATTGAGGGGTAATAAACCACCTTCTGTTTGTTAAATAAGAGTCGTCTTGTTTAGTGAGGGAAGCTTGAATATCCTTTTCACTTGTCACGTGTCTTATTCAAAGAGGCCAAATTTCATGTAGCTGATGGCTAGCTTTGACTATCAAGTATTTATATGGAGTTAGTGAAGCTCTCTTTCATTAAGGGTGCCCTTTTTTGACTTTGAGAGTCAAGGATAGTATTAAATTTAATTAACATAGGAGCCCTGTAAAGGTGTTACAATACAACGCCATGGACGAACCAAACGGATCTCCAAGATATCAACTCCGACCCTACTTAATTCAGTGTGGGTTGCTGACACAACTTTCTTAATTCTAGCCAATCACATTTACTAGACAAGAGCATCATTTATTTTTATATTTTAAGTTATTAGCTCCATCTGCGTAATTAAAAAACAGTTTTGATTAACTTATCTCAGTAGCACATTACCCTTCCACTCACTGCCATCCTGACAAGAACAGCCAATGAGAGGTAATAGGTGACAATGATAATTGGTGTCAGAAGCAATAGGAATGACTTGAGGACAAGATTAAATTCAGCGAAAGGAACTACTAATGAAACTACGCGCGTACGTAATATAGTGACAACTAAGTTATTACTATTATTATTATTATTATTATTATTATTAAAATTATTATTATTATTATTATTATTACCCTCTTACTACCCTATTATTACTACCGTCTTACTACCCTTTCGGGTTGTACGCACTTACGCTCATGTGTAATGAATGGTAGGGTGATTGTTAAATGAAATGGAGGACCTACAGATTAACGTGGGATCCGAACCATGGTGGAAGCCTGGCAGTCCTCACATTCACAAGTTATGATTAATACGCGTCTTGTCAGAGGTGAAGGAAGGGTTTGGCAATCAGATAAATCTATGCCGGGACCGAGGATTGAACCCCGTACCCCCAGCACATAAGTCCGACACCTTACACCTAGACCGCCTGGTCACCAGTGACAGCTAGGGAATACAGAGAAGTGTATATATAAATAATGGTGACCATGAAAAGAAACTGGTCCATACCAAAGCAGCAGCTAGTAGTCAGCTGTAACCAGGACATCTATATAAGCTGAGAGATGTAAAGTACCTGTTCATTCCAATTTATTCAGCATCTATGAGGAGGGATAATTTCCTCAACTATGTCATCATTTAAAGTCATGGAGGTGGAAGGTGACCCGAAAACAAATTGAGACCAACAAGCTAGTCAGTTATAATATCTATGGGTATAAAATTAGACGTTTATCCGACAGTAACTTCTCAAGAGAGTGAGTCTGCTCTACGCTGTCTCAAAAACTCAATAGACATATCCAACAAGGTGGCAAGTCTAAAAACTACCAATGAGATGTGACCCCACTAAATTAGTACTGCCTAGTACAATGAGCATAGTCAATCATAGTCTTTAATGAAACAACATTTACTTGCCACTGAAAGCAGTTAATTAAATTCGAACCCAACAGGACAGGTCTAAGTGCTCTTTAAGAAGAAACTGTCAGTTACAAGGGTTACAGGTTAAGTTAAAGAGAAACATAATATAATTATTGTACTTTCAAGCACATAAGTATTGCTGGTCTGAGAGCGTTTAATGTGAACGTCCAGACCTAGGCTAGGGCAGCTGAGATACTCAAAAGGGGTTAGTACCAGCTAGAAATTAGTTGAGGAGCTACAAAATATGAATGTAGGAAAGTTTATTACGATAATATTAAAGTGAGGTAACCATAAGGACATCATTTACTAGCTCTATGATTTAAGGACGCTGGCTACTCACAAAGAAAAGATAAAGAAACGTGAGCCGCACATGGCTCATAAAGTACTCCACTAGTTGCCAACCAAGAAGGGTAAGGGCACAAATAGTGAGCTCGTAGCCTTCAAGAAACTTTAAACCTAACTATGTTTCCAACTAAATCATACTCAGACAGCTGACACAATGTGAGGGTGCTTTAATATGTGAGCCTTAACAGGCGGACATGAAATAGTATTGGAAAACACACCTTCGCCAAGCTTTACTTAAATCAAACATTAACTGACTAACACTAAGAGTCGCTAAGTGACCCCCGACAACTAAAGTTTGATTGGCTTCATAGCAACATATACCGCCTTATCTGCTAGCAAACTAGCAACATCCTATACTGGGAGAGCCAATTTAGCTTATAGAAACATAATAAACAAATGACCCTTCTTAACACAATATGTCGTTAAACGACTTTTGACAAGAACGGTGTGATAGGTCTCTTCCTGACATAGTGCAGTCCATTTGCTAACAAATTTGGTAGATATTACTTTATCCAGTGGTGAGGTGCTAGCTCCAACGTCCGAGGACCAGAGATTGATTCACCATCTTGTAGAGCTTGGTCATCCGGTCACGAGTGGATGAACCCAGGGAAGATTTAATCAACTTTCAAGTGAAATATCAATTGCAGTGCATTTTCTCTAGACCAGGTCACTCATATATATACGGATCAAAATTAAAACATGACGAGGAAATGGAGAGAGGGAAAGGTCGATCAAGCCAATACAGGGAGCGTCAGTAAAAGTAACAAGTAGAAGGGGAGGGGGTGGCCATTTCGCAAGCACGGAATTCTTGTAGTTTCAGAGGTGATCCTGATTGATCTGCCATCTATCGGAGGTTGATAAGATCCCCTCCTTTCTTTCCTCGTGAAGATTACTTCATCCTGATTGAACTTTTGTCCTTGCTGGTGTGCACATTTTATCATTAGTGCATTTGTAAAATATTTTATAAATTCCCTTTTAGTATTTATATCTATTATTTTTATTTTCTTGCACTTTACAGGTAGAGAAAGTATGGTGATCGTCAAAAAAACTCAAACTTGAGATTTTGATGAATTTCATTGTTTCATGAGCCCCCGAATCTGAAAAAGTGGTTTTTGCATTTTCATCTGTCTGTCTGTCTGTCTATACCTAAACTATTTTACCAACTTGAAAAAACTTGGTATCAAGGGTGTTCATAGGTTTGCCCCGTATTTTTTTTAAATTATATATTCTACCCTAAAATTAATGGAAGTTTCATTAAGGGCAAAAAAAGAATAAAAGATTGTATCAAAATTGGCTCCAATGATTTTGATTAAACTTAATTTCTAAGCATTGATCAATAAAAACAAACTGGCTACTCTCAAGTTTTTGTCAAAATGACTTTAAGGGTTCCAGTCTGATGCATAAATTCTAAATTTTTATAATATCTTCGTATTCATTTGAGATGGGAAATTACTTATCATTGCAAATATTTAGGTCTATTTATAATACAAATCTTTTATTTGAAACATATTTTTATAAAACCAATAATTTTCAAGCTCTATGCAAATACATATATTTTTAAACTTTTAGAACACTAAAATATAAAGTATTGCGACCGTAAAAAATATCTAAACCGAGGTATTAATGAATTTAGACGTTTCAAGACCCCCTGAACTCTAAAAAGTGGTGTTTGCAATGCCGTCTCTCTCTGTGTGTCTGTTTTATCCCAAAATTAAGAGTAGCATATTACATGGTGAAAAGAGATAACGTTGATTTTTTGAAAAAAATCGATATCGATTTTGATTAAAATTCTTATCTAGGCGTTAATTAAGATTATAAATAGAATGACCATTTTCATCTTCCCATAAAAATGAAATTTAGGTTACTTTACAAAGGTGGAAATTTCCGTATATCTGCAACTATTTGAGATAATAAATAACTTTTCATCTCAAAATTGTAGCACTATTTATAATAAAAAACCTTAATTGAAATATATCTTTATAAAACCAATAATTTCTGAGATATTGGACAATATATAACTACAATTTTTTGAGCTTTAATTGTAAAGAGATACTAAAGTCTTAACGTAAGTAATAATTATTTTAATGCCATAGATTAAGTAAATAAGTAAGTCTCTCAAAAAGTTCATGTTCTTTTTCCTTTAACCTCTTAGGGGAAATGTTTGTATACCAAATATCAATTTCTAAAATTTTATAATCAATAGTCAATATTTAACTTTTTTATTGGTTTAAATTTTTAAATGAGGAATTTAATAGCAATGTGATAACCATAAGTTGTGTAACCTCTAGTAAAATATCGAAAATTTTAACCAGATTCAAAATTTTAATACGATGTGTTGAACCTTGTGGACCCAATATCATTTTTTTTTGTCCAAACATACAAATGAGGACCTTAATTCTTTAAAAATTAAACTATAAAATTTAAAACCGAGAGTCAAAAAATGTTTTAAGTAAGTATAACGTAATTTGTTCTCGGGTTTGCAATCGTATATTATTTAGTTTCGCATATATTACGACTTTTTAGTAAATATCTCAATTTTTAAACATTGGAGTGAGAAAGTCCATGCGGAGTTTCGTACCATTTATTTAACTTTTTATTTATTATAAATTAACCTTTAAGTTAAATTATTTTTTTAGATTTGATAATGTAGATAATTCCTTTCATTAGTGTATTATGTTCAATGTCAAATAATCAATTATTTTTATTATTTCTGACCATAGAATGAAGACATTTTTTACTCTTTCATTCACACATAATACATAATTTATAACATTTTGTATAGGTTTATTTAATATTCACCTTGTGCCTTCTAAGAGAGGCTGCCACGTTTCTTGCCCTTTCTATCACAAATAATAGATTATTTGGAAATAATAGCTTGATTTATTTTAATTTATCTTATTATCTTGAAACACAATATGAAATGTTCTCTTTCCACACATGACAGGCTGTAGTCCTCTAAAAGACTTGAATGGTGATCGTTTCTTAGTTCACAATATTCAATATTTAATCTTGATTTGATTATAAAATATTGAAATTGAAAGAGGTAATAAATGGCCTTAGAAGATGTTTAATCTTGATTTTAGTCATTAATAAAATAATTTAAATGTTTCTTAGTTGCTGTTACCTGTGGTTTTGTAAGGATTTTACTCAAAAAGGAAATAACAGGGAGGGTGCTCAATCCACGTTTTCCTGTATAAAATCAAAATTTTAATCTATATGAGGAAAAATTAGACAGGTTTTTTTACTCAAACTAAGCGAGGTTTAGTTAAATTTTTAATATAAAAAGAAGAATAAGAATAGTGCCTTCATCCACACTAGCCAAGGTTTGATTTTGAGGTTCAAATCTAAGATGCAAGAAAGGGAATGGTACCTTCATTATTATTTGTTAGACTATTTAAATATTTTAGTCTTAAACGGAATAATTTTAATGCCAGGCAACGGAATTCATCTGGAATGAAAGAATAATATTGGCTTAGGGATGGCACAAAGTATCCCTCCACCTACGCTACCCCAGCGAGAATCATTATTAGTGCATGAGGCTAGGATTATAAATTCAGACTTCTCCGTCTTTACCACCTAACTCAAAGACTCCTAATGCCTACAATAATTCAACACTACCGTGATAATTTGTGTAGTTTAATATTATCATATAAATATTTTCCACCTTGTGAGATAATATTATCTTTATTTACAAACTTAGATAAAAAAATGGAAAGTTTGTAATTGTTTACAAAATAATAAGTACCTATATTAAATAATTTAAACATTATAATATATTAAAATTTAAAACCAGTACAGTATATAAACTCAATTTAACTAACCTGTTTCAGATAATCTAGCAATTTGGGTGCAGCGGGTTTTATATATCGACTGTGGTATGCGATGTTGGCCACATTCACAGCTCTTGCGAAAATATTTTTGTTTGTTAGCTCTTGTACAAATGTTTTTACCAACTCTTCGGGACCAGATATAGTGCTGCTGTTAGAACTGTTATGACAGGCAACGTCAATTTCTGGAGGGCACATATCTTTTACATCCTTGTATCCAAGACCTTTGAAAAATAGTAAAGTTCTAAATATTATTTATTTGCATTATTTTGAGTTGAATAAATTTATTATAAACAATTTTAAAAATAGAGGATATTTGTATTACAAATAAAGTGTATACAATATTATTAAATAACTAACCTATGACATAAAAAACAGATATTAATTTAGATCTAAATTTTTTTTAAAACACTATAAAAATACAAATTGTTTTTATATACATGTATTTATTTATTTAAATAAATTTAAGGTCACGTTAATTTTTTCAATGAGACGCCCTGTTTTTTATTACATATTCCTGTAATTCACGTTGTGAAATTTACAAAATGGTGGTTTTAAGCTTTTAAAAATAAAAGCTATCATGAGAAATTAGCCTCTCAAGTTTAACTTTGTACGCGGCGTTATAATTTGGCCTATTCAAACATAGCTCGGGAAGGTAGAAGACTTTGTGTGTTGTGTGTTCACACACATGAGTTTTTTCCCGTCTATGTGTATTTGTAAAATAATTATTGAGAAAAAACACTTCTTTGTAGAACCCCTCTACACATCACGAAAGAAAAAAACTATTTTTAAGTGGAATGACGGGGCTGACCAAGCTTTCGCTCAACTTAAAAAAGCTCTCACTACAGCACCCGTTCTACGAATGGCAGATTTTGACAAACCGACGCATCTTAATCAGGCCTTAGATCTATGTTAGCTCAAAAAATACTACCGGTAGCATATGCCAGTCGTACTCTACAGCCCTATGAATTTAAAACCCTTGCTTTAATAGATGCCATAAACCAATTCAGACAATATTTGGAATTGAAACAAATTGAACTACACACAGACAACTCGACTGTAGCTTGGCCACTTCATTGTTCATGACAAAATGATAAGTTATAACTTGGGATTACTCAACTACAAGAACTTAGATTATAACGATGAATGTAAAGGGCAAGGATAATCATGTGGCCGATGCGCTATCTAGGACGTTTGATGAAGAAATAATAAAAAGTTGCATCATTAACAGTTTTAGTATTGGATCCTTAGCACAAATACGAGAAATATATACATCCACAAAATCAATAGAACAAAATGGCTAATAACTAAATAATTCTGTGAAAGAATAAAAAATAAAATATAATTACATATTAAAAAAATTAGAATAGGTTTTGTAATACACACCATGAATTAAATCACAGTGGAAAATATATCACTCAAAATCTTTTCACGAAGTAGAACACATCTGGGAGTGGCCAAAACAATCATAATAATATACAAGTAAGAAATTTTTGGCTTAGTATAGACAGATACATATTTGACAGCGTTCTGTCAAGTGGCATTTATTTACGAGCCAAACTTGGTTAAAATTATAAATACGGCTACTTGTCATCAACGTTATCAGAATTTCCGATGCAACGTTTGTTCATAGTATTTGTCCTATCACCCAGATCTAAAAATGGTAATAAATACATTCTTATGGCTGTAGATGGATTTTCTATGTTTGTGTGGCTCTCACCTCTAAGAAAATCTACGGCTGAACACATTTTACGTTCTTTATAAAATAACATTTAAAAAAAAACTTTGATTTACTGTGTTACACAGTTTCTGACAATGGTTCTCAATTTACTTCTCATATCTTCAAAAACATATATTTTCATTTTGATGTAAAACATTAGACAACTGTGCCTTAGTATCTATTCTCAGCCTAATTTATGTGACAGATCCCATGAAAATTTAAAATCTGAACTTAAAGCCTACCATAATATCCATAATAGAGAATGGGACTCTAATTTACATGGGCTACAAATTGCCATCAACGATTCAGAAAAGAGTGGTCCAAAATATACGCACAAAACTGTCATTGGGCCATGAACTTTTAACACCCCTGAATCTAAAGTAGTCTTTACAGGTGGTGCAAAAAGGAAGCTCTCTCCACATGTAGACTAACACAGTTAAACAGTAAAACGGGCATTGTGACAGGCTAATAGGATTTAGCCATCACATATGAGCATATCAAACACCAAGACTTACTACAGTTTCCTGCAGTTGACCCACCGTGGTCCGTCTGATGCTAGCGCCCTTCACCGTGGTAACCTAATGTCGAACCACTATTTACTCCATTTGTTCTGGCCTGGCCAAGGAAGACGACTTCAATCTACTCCTCTCAACAATAGAACATTGCGCCAGTCTCATGGCCTCCCCACTCCAACTTGGCACCTTCTTAGATGATTCTTGGATTTGATTGGTCGTTTTCTCCCATTTACATAGTCATGGGCTAATTTTGATGCATATAAACACGCGTTACTTCGTGTTGATACAATTATATCAATTATAGTCATTTATAACACACTAGTAGGCTGACCAAATCTTTGTTTACTGGCCGAGGACCACCCACTCTACAACCATCGAATCAAGACCTACAAAATCGTAGACTATTCCTTCGCCCTCGCTAGAAGGAGATAGCACCCCGCTGCATGGAATACGTAGTGAAAAATCGTATAATATAATATGTTGACGGTATACCACTGGCTTAGGTATTTGATGTTAGCTATTGTTTAGCGTAATTGGCTTTCCCTGAAAGAGAACACGCTAATCAATGTTTGATGAGTCCTTGTGTTATAATGAAAACTATTCTGGGTTATGTCACTTAGCGACTGTTCTTGTTATTTTATATAATATTTTGTTCATTAGAATAGAGCTTAGTATAGCTCTTTGTTTTTAAGTCATATTATTACTCGGCCTTTTAGCTGACATTTGAAACGCCATGACCTAGAAGATTGACATTAGTTCGTTAGTATCGGTGACCTAATTAGTTCTGTTATGTCTTGTTTGCTATATAGACTTTAATTAGGCTTTAGCCATTCTTAGTAGGCAGCCTATGGCCCACAGCAAAAGCTGGGCGTGTCTCATGTTTTTGGTTCATACCTTGTGTGTATCCGACATCCTTAAGATGCTTGTGGCTCCCGTCTTTGAGTATGCTTTTCTTTGTAGTTTTCATTGATGACTTAACTTGTTCTTGTAGATGCATCACCCAGGGGTTTCCTAGTTAGAATTTTGCCTTTAATTGATTGTTGGAATATACTAGCCGTCCATAGCCTTGGTCTAGACGTTTGCGTGTAAGACTCATAAACTAGCCAAGCTAGTGTGCTCGCTTCTTAATTATTATACTGAGTTATAATTTTACTCATCCTATATAGATTATATTTTATTGTAACTTCTTGAAGAGGACTTAGTCCTGTTCAGTTCAGATTAGTTTAGGATGACCACTATTAGTTGCTTTTTGATTAGTTTCCTTACAAATCAAAGTATGCACATACTACCATACGTATTATCCCATACTTAGATATGATACTTCTATATTTAATTGTTGTTGATATTTACCATTTTGGGAAAATGTATACCTATTTCTTAGATAGTGTTGAGCAGGCACACTCTCTAAGAAGTTACGGCCAAAAATAGTGTTTTGATGTAATATATTAGCCCTCTGGGCCTGTCAGTCAATTTACTTTAAATAATTTAAACAGTTAATTCAAAATCAGATTCATATTTTTTTTGTCTAATCGTTGAATAACGAGTGGACTGTGAGTCTCATTTAACTTGTTTGTACTGGCTAATGAAATCGGATTACAGTGACACCACTATAATATAAAAACTTGTGGATTTCTTCTGCTTTCACTTTAAATAAATATAAACATACAACTACCTCTATCCTATATTAATCTTGCATTCAATATGTACTTGAACTGCAGCTTGGTTGTGGACTTTAGGGAAGTGTCCAGGGGGTTCAGCACAAGCTCATGTTAGTAAACACTACAGCAAGAACACACATCCGATGCCTAATAAGGTAGGTCAACATAAAGTTTGTAGGATCCAGCAAATTATTGATAAGTACGCAAGGATTTCTGGTAAATTGAACTTTCGATGGTCAGAGCCAGAAATAACTAGAAAATGTTTGGGCGATGTAACGGGTCAATTAGTAGATACTGGACTACCTTTATTTCGCACTCATGTTTCACAGTTTGAATCATGTTCTATTGAGTTAATACCGTTGTGATAGGTTTTGTTGTTGCTAGCGTATTTCTTTCTGTTCACCTACCATGACATATTTGACTTGTGCTCTTAGAGTAATGAATTAGTTACCTACATTTGTGTCCTAGTTGTAATGTTAAAACTAATAAAACAAATTGTAGGGGTTTAGAAAAGTTAACATAATTGTTAATTCGAATGTTGCATGTCCCCTTCTTCTTATTATATTTAAGAATAGCAGTTATAAGCTAACCTCTTGCCCTTCACAAATCTATCATAAAATGATCACTAGAAATATTTGATTAGATTATTAATTGTATAGTTGCTGTTTGTGTCTTTCAATTATATGTATATTTAAAATAATGTTTATCCGTATACAATAATAAATATATTGATTATGTGTGTTAGTACCATAAAGCTACTATTGGTTATATCAGATATAGCGGATGCTATATCTTTTTGCTATTAAAGTTTGCTGAACTAAGTTATGAATATTAAGATTATTTCTATAAAATGTTTAATTTAATTAGCAATAAACCAATTATTTCTGATAAAACTCAAATCGTTATGTGGGTTGTGTTAATTATTCAATCAACCACTGTTCACCAAATTCTATACGGTATGCTTACTGTAAAACATTAATTTAAAAACATAAATTTACTTAATTTACCAATCTTAAATATTAAATTTATTTTACATATTCTTAATTACCACATTAAATTTACTTGAAAAATGGGATCACCTTTCCCACAATTTCTATTTTATTTTATTGGTTTAATTAATTTTTATTTAATAATATTAAGATCCGTATCTTGACTACTACTCACAAAATTCACCATTGGTGAAATAATACATTTATTCTGATTTCGAAGATTGTTTACTAATTAGATTTGATCCTAATTACTTAACTAATTAGCCAAACTTTCTCTTAAACTGAAAATATATAATTTTTTGTTAAACCTAAAATTGCCCTTTTATCACAATTTTATCTCAAATTATTACTTAAATAATAGTTTACAATTTAAAAAAATATGGCCTACTTTTAGAATTTACTCACACTGGCTGACAAAAATTAACCTTCTACCAGCATGCTTCCAAGAGATTATGCCCCCTCCAATAAGCATACCTTTCTCCTAGCATCACCATTTTTGATCTATAGAATTTCCTTTAATTAATTACGCTAAATACAAATAAGATTAATATAATTTGTTCAGAATTTATGTTTTTAAACTTAAAGATTTTGTAGTTGTCATACCAGTTTCGACTTTTACTCATAAAATTATACATATATATTTATTTGGATATCCAAGTAACTGTTCATGAGCTCCTCTCTTCTTTTCAGACATTAGATGTTTACTTGGAAATTTGTAGTGGAGGCATAGGGAATGTTGTGCGTCTTAACAAATACGCACTGCCTTCCTTTACAAAAGGAGTATTAGTTCTACTTCGCTGAATTTGTTCTTTGAATGTTCACTTACAATTTCTATTTTAGACATTTCTTACCATGGCTATTGTTGGATTGAATTTTTCATATTATTTACTGATAGATAGTATTTACAGTTACATAATACTTACTGCAGTTACTAAGTTTGTATTTAAGGTTACATAATATTTATAGTTAAATGCTATTTTTTTTTCTTTTTAAAAGACTAAAGTTTTAATTAAATTTACTGTAAGCTATCCGAAATTTAAATACTTTTTACCACCAGGATCGAAGACTTTTGGTGGGATTTATTGAAAATAGTCCTTAATTTTCCTTTTAAGTTTTCTATCTAGTCTCTGGTTTGATCTCAGATGGGATCGTTTTCTCTGGTTTGATCTCTTTTCGGATCATAGTCTATGGTTCGATCTCTGATCGAATCCTTCGGATTGGATTGTAGTTTCAGGTTTGATCTTGGATTGGATTGTAGTTTTTGGTTCGATCTCAGATTGGATTGCAGTCCCTGGTTCGATCTCGGATTGGATCGTTTTCTTTGGTTCAATCCCAGATTGGATCGTGGTCTCTGTTTTAATCTCAGACTTGATGTTTTCTCTGGTTCGATCTCAGATTGGATCTTGGTATCTGGTTCGATCTTGGATTGGAGTTAACTCTATGTTTATTATTTGATTTTCTGTTATTAAATCTGTTAGTTTAATCTAACTTCTCTACTCCCTCGGTAACAATCTCATCAATTTGATTTGTAATTAAATTTTTATTCGTATCCTGTTGAGAGTTAAATGCAAATTTTTACTTTATTTATTTATTTTTAGAGAGTCTCTCGCACTACCGTAACATTAGTATTGGTATATTCTACCTGAAGATCCTAGTTCCCTACCTTAATTTCTACTTTCTTTAAACCTTTATTTGATATATGTTCAACTTTTTCTATTTAATTTTTATTAATTATTATTTGTTCCATTAATTTAAATTGTCCCTTTCTTAAATTTTCTTGTTTTTCCGCTAGAGCCTTTTTTAATCTTTCTCCACCGATTACCTTTTTATCAACGTCACATAAACGTACTGCCAAATTTTGATGAACCACTTATAGTTGGTCAAATTTTTGCTCTAAATAACCAAATCTTTGCTCACATTCCTCCTGCTCTGTTCAATTTTAGCACCTAGTTCTTTTTAATTTTTTCAAGATTTGCATCTATTTTTTGATTAGTTACTACTATTTCCTGTTTAGTTTCTACTATTTTCTTTTTAGTTACTACTATTTCCGGTTTAGTTTCGTCTATTTTCTAATTAGTTTATTTAGTATTCGCTGCCATTTGCTGTAATAGCACGTTCATAAAATGATTTAAATTTCCTATGGGTTCCACCCTTGTTCCTTTACTATCTCATGTCTTGCCTGGTCTACTATTATACTTTCTAAAATAATTAAATTTCCTTGTGCATCTTTTTCTACCTTATCTTTTATCTTTTCCTATGCAATTGACTCTACCTTGTCCTGATGCCTTTCTCTTGTTTCTTCATCTGAGTCTTCTAGGCCTAGCTAAATATTTGGTCTATGTTCGTATTCTGTCTCATCAAAATAGCTGTTGGTGTCACTGTCCCCTTTTGGGTTTGAATCTGCCATCCTTTCTTTCAAAATTTTAAAATAATAACGATATTTCTACAGTGTTTTTATATCTTGTGAATTAATATTTTAAAAAATTCTGAGGCTTATCTGACTTGTTTGATGAGGACTTATGTCGGGTGGTTCCACCTCGGTACGATATTCTTCGTAGGTGTGCTGCTCAGTGTGCCATTCATGAAACGTCTACTTGTTTCACCTCATTACGGTGTTCCTCCCCTGTGTGCCGATCAGTGCGCTGTTTGTGAAACGTCTGCTTATTTCACCTCAGTACGATGTTCTTCGTCGGTGTGCCGCTCAGTGTGCCGTTTGTGAAACGTTTGCTTGTTTCACCTCGGTACGATGTTCTTCCTCGGTGTGCCTTTCTGTGTGCCATGTGTCTCTCAGTCGGTGGAGTCCCTTTCTAGCGTCGGGGATTCGAAAATTTGCGTCACGGCTGGGCGCCAATTAAAATTATACGGTTTGATATTGGTATTTATAGCCCCGTGATTGAGCGCCATTTAAAGTGATAAGGGTTAATATTGGTATTTATAGACCCATGATTGAGCGCCAATTAATGTGATGTGGGGCTTTACGATTATGGCGATGCGAGCATGCCTTACCACGCACTCACGTGGTTATGCGATCTGATTAATTCTGATTTATATTTTAATAAAATAAATAAGACTTTCAATGTTGCACACCATTTATAAAGATGATTTCATCTTCGGCACTAAAGATATAATATTAGATGTTACAGTTTTAGTTGAATTACAGATTATTTTTCTGTGATTTTACTCACTAAGATTTTCTGTGTACTCTATGGATTTAAGTTAATGGCACTGTATTATCGTGTGTTGGCACTGTTAGGTGATATTAAACGTTCTCTAGATTTATGTTACCGGTACTGTATTGTATATATTATGCGCTGGAACTGTATTAGCACTGTATATATTTATGTTATTACTATTTTTCCTACTGGCACTGTCTTTATTTTATGTTACTACTATATAGATTTATGTTAATGGCACAGTCATTTTACTATCACTCTGCAGATTTTAGTTACCGGCACTGTGTGTATTCATATGCACAAGCGGTTTATATATGTCCTGTCTCTTGCCTCTGGGACCCCTTGTCACTAGTGTCATAACTCATGGCGATCTGATGTTATGAAGGCTGGCTTCCTATTAGGTAGAGGAAGCCAGGGAGTCACAAGTTCATTCCTATACGATGGAGTTGATTTATAGAGAAAAAAAGTTTTAAACGTAGTATAGTGAAGTTACTTCTAAAAGCGCAAGATTATCTATGGATGAAGTATTAAAAGGAAATTTTAAATGCATTACTTTTAAGATTAATACACTTCATCCATGACTTTTAAATATATGATATGGGTCCACAACAGTACCATTATAATGATTTATAATTTGTTGACTATTCACTGTGATTTATTTTTAATAATACAAGTAGCATATATATATTATGGAGTTTCTATGCAAAGAATGGGTACACTAAATAAAATGCTAGAATTTAGTAAAAAAAATAATAGTTTAATACATGTATAAAACGTATTCCTTATATTATTAAAGTAAAGTCTGTTCAGCGTAGGAATTGTTTTCTGAAAGACTTTTTTCCCTACCAGAAAGCTATTATATAGGAGGATTTTTGTAGGATAAAAGACCTTTCAGAGAGTAATTCCTACCGTGAATGCAGTATAATTCTGTATTCGACATCAATTAATACTATCTGAAAAATCCACAAGAGACTCTAACTAAAGCTGATTGAGGGTATCTATATCATTTTTTTTATAAGAGTGAATAAATAAACCAGTATAAAGACGCGAGTTTCTTTGAAACTAATCTTGCTTTGAATGTTTAAACCTAACTTATTCTATATAACTATTTATATTTTTAAATATATAATTTACAATTTAAGATGTTCATATAAATTAATATTTAAATTTAATTTTGAACACAAAAGAAGTTTAATAATGTTTTTCACTCATTAGGCTATTAGTTTTCTTTTAAATGTTAAAATATTTAAGCAGCTGTTAAAAATGTGTTTAACTACTAATAGCTCTGTGTAAGTTTTAATTTTACTTGTATTTTATTCTTTGTTATGTCTAGGTAATAAACACTTTTGACACATAAGGAGTTACACACATCGGGTTAATTTCACGTGGGATCTGAAGTTGTCATTTCTAATATATACTATCAAAATTTAATAAAATAAAACTAATTAATTTTGGACCCAGCTTTACTATCCTTTCTGGCTATACGCAAAGAACAATAATAATTTATTAAGATTTTATCAATGTTTAGCGTAAAATTTATGTTTGTATTTTCTGTGTTCAAAACTTATATTAGAAAAAATCAATGTACGGGATAGCATCTAATAACAATTATATGATGGTAACTTTAACTTAAATTTTCCTATTCAATGTTATTAGCTACCAAATGTAATATAACCAACATATTTTAATAATTATATATAAACTTACCGATAGCAGCCATATATCCTGGTATGAGCTCTGTTTCGTTTGAAGCCAATCCACGATAGTAAGCTGCCAGAAGTGTTTCCTCAGCAGAGAAACAGCCATCAATATACGCACAGCCCAGTTCTCCAACCGAGTGACCAATATATCCATCAGGAGTAATATCTAGGAGCTTCATGAAGTCAACCAACGCTATCTAAAATGTTAAATAATTCCTCAACAGTTTAGAGTGGCCAAAATATTAAAGTGGGAAAATGTTATCGTTCACCTTATTTGGTTTACTGCAGTAAATTAAAATCACTGGTAGAATTTTAACTCAACTATACAATACTAATATAGATCCTATAATAAAACTATATCTGGCGATAATGGTACCAATCTAACAATGTTCATCGCTGGTAAATAATTTATTATACTTTATTGTACCCTTTTAAAGTCTTTAAAATACAATTGTACTTCAAATTTATTTAAAAAGTACTTGTTGGTTTGGTGGAAAAAATATTAATAACTAAATATGATATTGTGAATAATAAAAATCTAGAAAATAGTGTTCTTTACAAACAAAATACATGAATGCATGTCCCTCGCGCCTTTAAAATCAATTCGCAGTACACACAAAATTGTTTCCACTGTCACTATATAGTACCAATGGTCTACCATGCCTTGATATGAAGTGTTGATAAGCCTGGAAGAAATCAGGTGTTGATAATGACGATATTAGTTCTAAATGCACGGCTCGGAACACCACCCATGTAAACAAGCCTATCCAGGCTTTCAGTCAACATTTTAATGTACACTGGTCCAGCACAATCAACACCAGTAATCTCAAAAATATCAACATCCCTTACTAGATCAGCTGGCAGGGATGCTGGTATATTCGCCAGGTTTCTTTCATCTTGCCTTTTGCAAACAATATATTTAGAGATGACAGATCATAATCATCATAAACATCATAATGCTCAACAATCCCTGCTGACAAACCTAACATAATCTATCATGTTTATCTTTTATAAACAACTTCATATCAAGACGTTTTGTGGGTAGAATCCTAGGGTATCTAATATTCTCACTGTCTTCACGATGTATAGTTTTACTCTTCAAGAGCAAGATTCCTTGCTTGTTTTAAATGGATCCAATGATTCGATTTGTTGGTCTATCTCATCCTAAAAGGCTTCACGTTGAGTATATTTTATAACCTCATACTCGCTATCTTTAATTTACTCTAAAGAAAGTTCACCACTCATACGATGATTAGGCCTCCTTCATGTATTGACCAAACTCCAAACCTATTCTCTCAAACGTGACACCTTTTGATAACGAGAGCAATATTGAAAGTACCATCCAGGAATCTTGTATTACATACTTTTCCCACTAATAACAAGTGTGGAGTTAATTAAGTTCTTCTTTGCATTGAATTCATCTTATTCACATATAAATTCGTTACTAGGCCATTCAGATCATGATTTTCACAGCCAAATAGGCCCCTCCAGGCCATCCTGTCTCTAACAATTGCTTGACTTTACAACCTTTAGATGGCAGGTCAGCTTGATTCATGCACCCAGGTACATGTTGCCACACTCCATGTTTTGTTTGTCTTTGCATATCCATAACCCTATTAAACACAAATGTGACCCATTGATAATCACATTGGATCTATGAAAGACAGTGGATGAATCGCTCCAAAAATTACATAGGCATATTATTGATAGACAGGTCTTATGACCCTGGTGCATTTAGTCCTGACCCTATTGAAGCTGCTTACAGTTCAAACGCAGAAATGGTCCTGGTTCCACTCTTGACTTATCTTGAAATAACTGCACATACACACCAAACTACTATTAAAATACTGCTGTTGCATATGCCAACTGTCTTGCATCCCAAAACATATGTAGACTCAAGCTGTCTGTGTGACTCAGTCCTGCATTTATCCACCTTGGAATCTTTATTTTGGTAAGGCATGGTATGTCATTCACCCAATTTAAAAACTTGCATTTAATATTTTAACATACTTCTTTCTATCTTGGATTCCCATGTTTCTTGTAACAATAACTTTAGTGGAAGTGCTATATAAATAAATGCTGCAAATTGTGATAGGAATATCCCCATGGGTAAGAATGTAGTTTATGGCTATACAATTAAAATAAGATGGGGAGGCATCTTCCAAAGGAATGGTAATCCAAGATGGCGGCCATATTTCAAATTGGCTAAGCGTGTTGAGATTTTGAAAGAAAAAACTTTTTAATCACCATCCAAAAGAGTGTTTAGTATCAATTTATTTGTTTTAGAGGTCAAGAATTTCATTTTTAATGTTAAGCATACGCTAAGAATCAATATAGAGGATATAGATGGTCAGAATATGATATCTAGATGGATTAATCCTCACTAAAAGCATAATAATAGCTTTGGCTATTTGATTCTTAGTTTTGCAATCCAGTAAAATTATAATAATTGTACAAGTGGCAGCATTAAGCCAACTACCGATTCAAATGTGACTGCGTTATCTGATAGCTCGTGATCTTAATAAAATCACACATTTGTAGCCAACTATTTCCGCATGTCCATAATGGACTCTGCCTTAAAAAATGAGTTAAGAATGACCATGAAAACAGGACGATTCCTGGATAGCTCAGTGGTTAGATCATTGGCGTACTAAGCCAAAGGTTCCGGATTGGATTCCTGTGTCCAGGTGTTATTTTTCAATTTTCAAAACCTAGTAAAATGTCGAGAATTGTAACGTCGAAATTTTAATACGAAATATTGACACTTGTGGACCCAATATCGATCTTTTTTATTGGTACAAATATACAAATGAGGACACTAATTCCTTAAAAATTAAATTATAAAATTTAAAACTGAAAGTAAAATTTGTTTTAGTTAAGGACAGCGTAATTTATGCTTGGGTTTGCTAGTTATATTATTTTGTTTAACATATACTACTAGTTTTGAGTAAATATCTCCATTTTTAAACAATAGATCGAGAAAGTCCGTGCGGAATTCCATACAATTTATTTACCATGAAAATTATCTTAGTTTTTTTCTATATTTTAATTACCTGAATCGATGTAATTCCAACAAATGAATGTAGAATATTTTTGAAAATATTTTTATCAGAGGAATTAATGATGTTTATTAGATCCAGTCCTTTCTCTTTAAGAATATTGTGACTTCTTTGAATGGATTCAGAAATAATTGGAAACTGGAGGAGTTTGGACCCCATTCCTGGCCACTGGCTTCCCATGCCGGAGAATATAAACCAAACAGGTCGTTTTAGGCCTTCATAGCGCTGAAAAATATATAGTTTTAAATATTAACATCATATACAGAAAAAACCAGAAAAATAGAAATACCGTTTAAATTTTAGATTGTAAAGCCACAAAAAAATGCCACTTTGATATTATTTCTACGGTCATAATCTTAGCAAATAATAACTCGAATACTTTCAAATATATAGAATTTGATGGTTTTGTAGAGCTCTATATTTTCACGTTTCTTCTATTTGCTTGAAGGTCCACAAATGTAACTCAACACAATCAATAACTTTGTAATACCATTAGCTATGTTATATTAGAACACGGCCCATCATTTAAATCGTGGCTAAATTATTGATTGGCTACTAACTACAGGCTGTATTATATCTCAAGTTTATAAATTTGGTATGCCTTTAAGAATATTTATTTTAAATATATTCCTATTAATTTTCTATAATTTTTGATTAATATTAACTATAGTTAAGACGTTAATAAATAATTGAATAGTTCAATATTTGCAATTTTTTTAAGTATGTTAATTATAATCTTAACTATTTATTAATACAGCCAAATAGAAAAGCAATGATATTTTAATAATTTTGGAAATTACACAGTCCATTACTATATATATTATATTCACTTTATTTATATAATAGACATATTGATATATAAGTTAAATATACGTGGAAGGAGATTTTTTGCAGGTATAGCTTATTTTTGGGATGGGTCTTTTTTACTTATGTGAGTATCTATTGGATTTCCTAAGCTTTATAAAACGAAATTCATCATATGGTGGGTATATTCGGATTTTTATACAAAGCAATTTTTTTTTAACACTTGAAAATTCATTTTGACACAATGGTGGAAAAAATTACAAATAATAATATTTACATTCTTAGTTCTTTTAATTAATATTGTAAAAATAGATAATCAGTAACCAATAAGGATCTATTACTGTAAGATTTTTTTTATAAACTAAACAGTTTCTTAATAAAATATACCTAATTCTATTATTAAAATGTTACTGTCTTTCAAATAATTTTGGAGTTCAATAGTGGACTTCCAATAAAAATCGAGGTGCGGTTTGTGTATTTCACTGCAGTTAAAGTCCAATCTCCCCTTTTGAAAGTTTTTAAAGTTTATAATAGCTTAAATTGAATGTCAGATAATTTTAAATGTCATCTTACCCTCCTTGTGGCTTTATGTATCTGGCTTATAAGGTTTCGGCTATTGCCATATTGTTATGATTGTTAATTTTTTCTTTATATAAAAAAGATTGACCAATATTATGTCAAGTGTATTTTTTCCCTGAACTAATAAGTCCTCACTCACACATATTTACAATCCCTAAATTGAACTATAAAGAAAACTTTACTAGTTTATCCATAAACACAGAAGGCGAAAAAATAAATTACTCATTTACACATTCCTTAACGCTTTAACATCCTATTCGCAAGGGATAAGATTATCTCTATCCATCCTGAAAGAAGTCTTGCCTTGAGGGACTGAAAAATTACACTAGCTTTATAATAAGCCTTACTATAGTGGAATATTTCAAGGTAATCTTGCTAACCTATATGGTAAATGAAGGGCATCTATTATTTAAAATCTTAGCAGCAAAAATCTTTAAAATAATTAATAATTAATAGGAATATAGAAACAATAATTTGTTGCTGCATATTGCTTAGTATCTTATCCCCATGAATTCACATGATGAAAGATATGTATGGTCAATAAGTTGAACTTAAAACTATCTCTACCACTTTTAAATATCAATATTTATTACTACTCTTCTCAACCAAAAATATAGGAAGTATTTATTATAAAGAATTTGAACAAAAAACTAACCGAACTACTCTATTTAAAAACAGAGCGTAAGAAGTAGATTCATATTTTAAACTTTTATTATTTTAAACCATTTTATTAACCTCTCTGACTATATACTTTGCATCTTCTTAACATCTTGATTTCCTTAATCAAACACACCTACACAAGTTATCACGAATGCTGATCAATATGACAGTGACGTCATGAATACCCGGCAATAGAGTCAACTTCAACGGAATTCTTTAAAACCAGTTTTGTGCTAGTTGGCCATTCAACAATTAGCTATGAGGGTAAAATGGGGGGGAAGAAAGAAAGCTGATATGTTTTGTATTGTCTTCCTAAAAGGGCCCTTAATAACATATTAATTTTTCACCCCTTACAACACTGAATTTGGCCACAATTTAGGAAAAATGGTTATAAAAATCTGTTTATAATTAATATATCGCTTCAAAAACATTTTAGAACAAAACAGGTGATAACATATTCTCATCTACATAACATTCTATACAAGAGGTGCCATAAACATTTTTATTAAAAAATGCACTGTTTAGGCTTCAAAGATGCGAGTTAATCTACATATTTTTCTCACACCATTTTGTAACATCCAAACTCAAGAGAATTACGAAAAATAAGAAGTCCATTGTGTTACTCCAACTCCACATGATTCCACTTCAGATGACCTATCACCAGGCTAAACAAGATCCCACCACCATCCTTTGTAGAACAATATGGTCACGTTTTAATACAATCGTTTGAAAATGAAAGTCCACAAGGCCTGTCAGGTATAACAATCAATGATTTAGAGAAAATCAATCCAAAGCCTGGTGATGTCTCTATTTCATTGAGGGGGCTAATATTGTTGTATGGTAAATATAAAGGAGTGGCTGATGTACTAGGTTGGAATGTCTACATGGAGAAATGTACTACAGTTATAAGTTTTTATGCATCTTAAATTTTATTACTCCCATTTAATAAGTCAATATCATCAGATTACTATATTATTATACAGTACTTATCAATGCAGTTGATAAATAAAAGAAATTGCAACAAACTTGCATTTTAAATTTGGACAAGCAAATATTTCTCAAGGCTCGTGACGTAACTGCAAAGTGTAAACAATTCACTTGAAACTATTTTTATGGCCTCATGGTTTCCATCTGTAAATGTTATTTATGGGTTCAATGGATTATATTTAAGAGTTCAATCAATGGGTATTATCATCATTGAGGAAAGTGGCTTAAAGGATGCTGCTACATCTGTGGACAAAATGTTGATTGGTCATGTGGATGCAAGAGCAATCAGAGCACATATATGGACACATGCTGCATTAGCTGTAGTTGTCCTGGTTGATACTGATCTTTCTTCTGATTATTAGTCAGTCATAGAAGAAACTTTACAAGGTCATGAATCTAAAAATAGAAACCAATAAAGAAGTGCTGAAAAATGCTCTTCAAAAATTCAAAGATATATTGAATTTAAGAAGAGTACAAGAGGCACTTCAATACTTTAAGTTCAGTACTTTGGAATGTTAAAGGGTTTGAAACCATCCATTGAAGCAGAGAATCAGGTAGCTTTGAGCTACATCTAGAAACAATTCAAAAGATTTTCCCTTTATTCCATGCCAGTGATATCTTTATGTATTCCAAATTTGCTCAGGTATTCTTGCAAGAAGTGTTTGGTCTTAAAGAAAAGACAACCCTCAAAGGAATTTGAAGACTTAGTCCAAAAAAAATTTTTCACAATAAGGTGGTAAGAAAAGTGTTCGTCTCATATCTGGTCAGATATAACGATTGAGTACACACTTATACGATCCATGAAGAGTTGTGAGGGATTAACTTATTAAAGAGGAATGAGTGACTCGATGTTTGCTAAGTGGCTTCGTGGCATGCCTACCATGTTAAGGGTCAGAGATGAAATAAAATAATTTTGTAATGTTGCTTGGAGAACAGGATGTAGATGCATTAATTTTTCGTATAAGAAGGGATAACCAAAACTTCCAGTTGTTTCGTAAGTGGCTCTCATCCCACCCAACATATCCTCACTATGATGATATTATGTTTTTAAGAACAAGAAGAAATAGGACATGGGTAATGAATCTGCAAAATTATAACCATGCAGGAGTTTCTTCAATGCCAGGAAATATTTGTAAAATCTTGGCAAATGTCAAATTTGTACGAAATAATATTGTAAACCTCTTGGAATGGTTACTTCTGGAGTAAAAATCAGAGATTATTAATTTTGTGTACAGTTAGTATAAATCTGCTATTTAAAAGAATCTCATTTACCAATGAATCACAAAATCATTTCAAATAAAACTTTAAATAATATTTTGATCCATTCCCCTAATCATATTTTTATGAGGTAGAAATGCCCAAAATAAAAAAAAAACTTTTCTCAATGATGCCTTTTTTCACACTCTGAAAATGAAATTTTAGAGATATAGTTGATGGACGATTCTTGATACAGAGAATGGTTTGGAAACAGTGAGAGATCCTTGTAAATATTATATATAGGTACATATAAAATAAACACTACAAGGAAAACTCTATTATCATACCACACTCCATGAAATACAGCTCAACTCTCAGGAGAGAAACTTAGTATAGTCCAGCAGAGGCTTGTGAACAAACAAAATGGTAGGTGTTGTTGGCATCAATTTTTCATGAAGTATAATATAAACTATGTGTTTTAATGTTAGAATAAAGTTTTATAGATCTATTGTAGGTATAGGAGTGTTTAATTTGATATTCCTTACGGTGTATAAAGTGTAGGGACTCCTTATTCAAAACAAAATTAGTACTCCTACAGAATAATACAAAGGTATCGTGGCTGAAGATAACAAAAATAATACAATATTATTTTTAGTAAATATTAATATATTTCATGCCGTACTATATTCTAAAATTTCAATACCTATGGATGATTGATTTGAGGTAGACTTGGAACCGGGTTCAATTCTTGTTGGCGTTGTTGAATATATTAAATATTTGTATACCTTCACAGTCTTGGTTTACTCTTAGTATATATATGAGATCTAAATTTTTTGTAGTAAAAGGCAACATTGTTATTTAGAAATTGCACACTGAATGCAATACTATGTGTATATACATTTAGAAGTATCATTCTTAACAATTTAATAAATGCAAACTTATATAGTGAGTTTGACCAGTGACGTTCTGAAAATCATTGCATTTAGTTCGATAAACTAAATAAAATAAGTAATCTTTCAAATTGAGTTCTACTAAAACTTTTATTGTTAATGTACATCTTACTAATAATACCTTAAATAGTAGGATTGACTTTAAGGAGGGGTGAGTTACAGCTTGTGTTAAAGTTTTCCAATATACTTTATATTGTTGTTTGGACTATGAAAAGTAATTCTAGATAGAAAGCCAAACTGGCTTGCACCGAAAGGGGTGCGGGGGTGTATCAAAATGGCTCCGTCCACCAAAATCTAATGTTTATCATAAACATTAGTAATAAAAAGTTTTTTTGACATTTAACAAATATTCTAAGTCTTTTTTTTCTCTTGATATTTTTTTGAAACACGCACTGTTTGTCAGTTTTTGGAAATAGCCGCCACCTTGAAGTTTTAAAATTTGATGGAACTACATTTTCTTCGCGGCATTTGTCTCCTATGTTGATTTTAAGAATATCTGGTAACTTGCAAAAATGTTTCAAAAGTGCTAATGTTTGCCTATAAAACCCAATTTTGTGTTTCAACAAGGTATGCTTGAAGTTGTCCCTACATATAAGTTATATTATTAATTATTATAAGGTGTCGAATATAGTTAATCCTTCAAGTTTAGTAAAATTCAATAAAGATAAATATTTTCCCATTTAAAATACATTATTCAGTTGTTGATATTTAGAAGCTATATAGCATAAATCACTAGAAAGCAATAGTTAGTGTGATAATATCAAATACAATATAATTTATTATGCACAATACATTGTGTGAGGGTGTTATAGCAATACTGTACGGGCTGGTTGTATTTTTTATTAACAATTGTATGATTATTACTGATGAAATAGTCTTCAAATTTAATTAAAGCTTAATAAAGTGGGAAAAGGGAATAAAATATAGTTCAAGTACAACTATAATTTCTTTATTAACAATAACAATAAAGAAATCTCTTTTGACAACTGAAACTAATAAGAAATGGTCACAGTCTTTTATAAATCAATCTTTTGATTGCTATTTAATTAGAAGTTTTATTATTTTAGACATGCACTTGCAGAGGTGTGTGAATTCACTCTTTTGTTTCTGACAACAGCACTGTTTTGAACACGTCTTTTTACACTTGCACTTAATAAGCTACTGACATGCAGAGCTTACTTCGTCCAGTTTGTATGACAATTCAAAAAGTATGTTCTCCTTAACATTCCAGCCATATTTAGACGAGTTTCGTGGCTTCATCTTCGACTTGTGTGACATGGCCCAGATACTTGCTTGGAAGACTGCACGCTTACAATGTTGAAGGTCACAATCCTGTGTGGGAGGCATAATCTCAGGGTTCTGATACTTGTGGTAGAATATCTTCCAAAGTAAACCATTTATTTTATCTCCTACAATAGCAGAATACAAGATGATCATGTAGCTCACCAGATGTTTAAGCTCGTATGATCCCATGTAAATTTACATAAATGGCTTCTCCATAATTTGCAGTATAGCTTCTGTCACAGAGTCAGGATTTTTCTTCTATACATTGAAAGCAATCTTCTTTGAACGTCCTCTAAATGATAACGTGGTGTCAGAACTTGTGAGGGCATGCCACATGAGGAGTGCAAGGCTTCTTTTAGGTCCAAGCGCATGATACATCTGAACAATATCAAGCATCCTTTTGTTTTTACCTGCATCTAAAGAGATAAACATTACTAAATCATTAGTTATTTCCTCCAAACGTTTATAGAGGTATGTCAGAATAACGATGACGTCAGAACGCACAGTATGTACGAGTATTGACTTTTCCACTTCTTTCACAGAATGAATCAGGTGTAAAATGATCCTGATGTCTGCCTCCTAGTGGTCACATTTTTCATCCATATCGGTAGGGAACCAATATGACTTACTGTATCTGCACTTGTGATAAAAAAATATCCTATAGTACCCTGAAGGTTTAAAATGGATTCTTTCGTGAGATATGCAAACAGTTGAATCTTGTTTTAGGCCACAGAAATAAAAGATTGCCAGTTTTTTGGTACGCACATATTAGGTCCAATTTTAATTCTTATTACACCACTACCTTGCGTTGCCCTTGTTTCTCCCGTTAATTAAAGTGTCCTGTACGAGTCCCAAACAATTTGAAGTTGCGAGGTTTCTTTCAACTAATATTCAATGTACTGCAAGAATAACATGTGAAAATAATCTTCGTGGTCTACTGTTGTGCTTCTTGGCTGGAGAGAGTGGATAAGAGCCACTCCATCTACAGCTATCGCATCGAAATTTGACGGAAGGGATAAAATAAATTCTTATTCATTATCTTCTTGTCATGTTATACCATTTTTTGCAAGAAAACCAAAACATCAGATTTTTTGATTGGTACATTTGTTCAATTTCATTTCTGAATGAAGGTGGATAGTCATGGCACTCGTAGGCGAAAATGTTGTCAACAATGCCCTTTCATGATTGAGTTGCAATGAACATTTTACCTAGAATAGACTCATTGGCTTTCATCAAACCCAATTTCCTAGGCTTTACTCGTTTTTTTTTTTTGGAGTTAAAAATTAGAAAGTAATTTTTCTTTATTGGTGTTTTGAATGAATTTGATTTTTCAATCATGACCGTTTTTGTAAATTCATTTTCCACAACACATATTCCACGTATTATATTATACGCCCAAACTTTCTTCATTGTTGTTCTTCCATGTTGAAATATAAAATTGGTTTAGTAGGTAAACAGTGGCACTTTTAAAAATTTGTGCAATTTGCCAGATATTCTTAGAATCAACTTAGGAGTCAGATTCCATGAATAAGATTTAGATCCATCAACTTTTAAAATTTCAAGACAGCAGAAATTTTCAAAAACTGGCAAACTGTGCATTTTTCTCAAAAAAGTNCCTTCTAATTAGAATTATTTCTTATAATCCAAACAACGATTTAAAGCATTCGTGAAAACTTTAACATGATTTGTAACTCACAATATTATTTTATATGGTGAGTCTGCCATACTGTAAGTAATAATAATTGAATTTTACTAAACATTTAATTATAATTTTCTTACCTCAATCTCCCTGTACTTGTCATTTTGACCGAGTATGGTGTAGCCTCTATAGTTGTAGTTTGAAATGTTTGATGAGTGAATATCTTGGAGAAGACTAACACACTCAATATCCATGGGCTGTGACTCCAACTTGAAACAATCGAGAGCAGATAAATATTTGTTTTACAAGTGTTTATAAATTAAACACAAAATTATTGTGGTGGTTTTCAATTTATAATGGCCCTATATTTTTATATATATATTTATATATTTTTATATTTTATTTATATTTATATATATATTTATATATTTTTAACCCATTAAATATATTAGCCATGCAAATATATACAAAATATGTAGGCCTATTTAAAATATGTTTAAAAGAGAGTGTTGATTGTGGGGTGGGGGTGAGATGGGTAATCCAATAATATTCAAGCCCCCCTCTATAAATGGCTTGGAAGAAAGGGAAAGTGACAGAGTATAGAGCCTCATTGTAACACGTCCTATGGACTGCACCCCTGTTAGAGCCTCCCCCGTCTTCTCCCCTTCCCAACGTTAGATAATCTCGTCCATATTATAAGCTCCATCTTCTTTACACAGTTTATTTGATCTGTTTTCATGAATTAAAGTACGTTGATAAAGGTTAATAATATAATATATATATTTTCTCTATAAATATTTATATATTAGGATTTACAATACAAATCGGTTTACCTCCCGTAGTCAATATATATGTTTGTTAATTTGTGAAAAAACATTAATACATGCAAAGACTATAAAGCTTTTCCATTACGATTATCATATAAAATTATAATAAATTATTCACTAACACATACTAATTTAAAGTCATAAACTCCCAGACATTTCAGTCCTCTTTGTGAGGCATTGAAATTATGTCTCTACTTTTTACAAAAGTTTGTCTCTGGTATAAACACTCTTACCAGAATAGAGAGTTCATTATTGTTAGGTTTATCTGTGACTTCGTCCCCAGTAACGCTACAGGTATTATCCTTCTTGAGCTACAATACAATTTTAATACGACTGTACTCTTCTTTCTCCTTAGGGCCAAAGCCTCGAACATCCCGTCCTGGTCTAGCATGTCCACCTTAAGCTCTTGTACATGGAAAATCTCGGGACTATCTCTTCACTTCAGTCTGTATATGGGACACCTATCAGCAACACTCAATATAATGACTGGGCTATCATATGCTCGGAGTATGGCTTCCCAGTCAGTGGACCGTTCCGTTAGACGATTC
Organism: Timema bartmani; assembly: GCA_902151455.1. Classification (NCBI taxonomy): domain Eukaryota; kingdom Metazoa; phylum Arthropoda; class Insecta; order Phasmatodea; family Timematidae; genus Timema; species Timema bartmani. The sequence continues at coordinate 90,405 of CABFWB010002773.1, forward strand.
ATTTTACCCTCCATCATACTTTTAGATGAATTAAGTCATAATTCCGACTACAATATCTATATCACTCAAGTCCTCTAAACGCAATCCCAACTGTATAAACATATTGAATTTAACAAGAATCCTCATACGAATTTGCCTTAATATTTACTTTCTCTCGACACCTCTGTGAGAGATTATTTTGATCGTCAAAAAATCTAACCTTGAGATTTTGATAAATGTCGACGTTTCATGACCCCTGAAACCTAAAAAGTTGTTTTCGCGATGCCGTCTGTACGTACCTCGGGCTAGAGCCGAAACAATTTAACGATTGGACTAAAACTGGGTATCATGAGTTTTCATAAGGTCCCCCCGAGAAGTTTTTGGTATTAGATATATAATCGTAAAATTAAGGGTAGTTTACAAAAGGGCAAACATAGAAAAAGAATCAATTTTGATTCAGTTTTTTATAAAGACATATTTATCATTATAAACAAAATTCCAGTTCACATTGTCTTATGAAAAAGTCTTTGAGTTTACTTAACATAATGTAGATTCTCCATTTTTCTTCACCACCCCAAAACTATTTGGGATACGAAATAACTTATCATTATAAAATTGTAGTACTATTAAGATTAAAATCTCTAATCTGAAATCTACTTTTATAAAACAAATAATTTCTTAGATATAATCAAATGTATATTCTTATTTAATTAAGTTATTTGAAAATGAATTCAATTATTATGCTTGTTTGAGAAAAAAATATGTTTCTCTTTTCTAGATTTGTCTTTAACAGTGTTCCTAGTTCATAATGCCATAAGGTAAATAACAGGGTTTATTATTTCATTTATTATCTTTATTGTAGTGTTTCTTCAACAAAGTATAAACCTATTATTTCGATTCACAAATTTTAAGAGTTTTTAGTAAATATATATTTTAAATAAAAACGAGAGAAAGTATGTGCGTTTCACCGTACAATTTATTTATATAGTAGAATGGATACTAGGTTGACGATTTGATCCCTCCTTCCTAGACGATATATGCCGCATCAATAAATGGCTATTGTGAAAAGTGAAACCCTAACCATTTGAAGTACATTCTATAAACAGCACGTTGGTTTATCTTCCTAGAAAGAAAAGCGTCTGAAGGCGATGTTTTCCCAAGCTTCTTAGAGTAGAATCCTCCTGTGATTGGTTACCATCCATTCTATCAATATGACGACTTTCAGGCCGATGTTGTTCATGTGCAATACATTCTTTGACAGACATGATTATGAACTTAATCTAAACAGTAAAACCAATTTTTATCATGATTTCAGCCTCGCGTTTATCTTTGATTATTGAAACGATCTAGTTGTTGTGGGCTGAATGACCTGATCCTGTTGAAGCGTATAGGATTCGTAATGGATATACCAATTTATTTGGACTGTCCAAATATAATAGATCCCTTTAATCTCTCCATCTTATATAATTATTTTTCCTAGATTAATTACTTTTCAATTTAACATTGGCTCAAATCTAGGTAAATACTTTGATCCCATATGAGAATTGGAACCCCCGTAAAGTTCGTTCCTTAATTGACGTGCGTTTATATACTCTAGCATAAGCTTGTACATCATTCATAACCTCCTTGGTGTAACTTATTGGCTTCTTTCTGAAGAATAGTTCTATAAGTCCTCGGGCTCAAGGAACTATGATGTTATTAAATATTACATTCCAGTCACTATCAACAAACATGGTATGTGTACCTTCAAGCTTATCCTTTTACTGTCCTAACGTACACAATACATTCTATCAGAATGGGCTTCATATGTATAGAGATAAGCAAACAATAATTAATTGTTATGCAATCACTCAGGTGACACATCTTCAACCTTCTTTTCATATGGTTTGTACTTAATTATTTTTTAATCTTGTTTACTTTTTCATTGTAGGGTATGAAGATCTCTTTCGTGACTATATCAGATTGGTGCCTTGATTCTCGCTACTCTTTGTAATTTAGCTTAAGGTTCTTACTTTCTTTGATGATATCCTATGCAATATTTGTTGACATGATGCTGGGTACCAATTTATAATAAATATACTCGTACATAGTTTGTGTTCTATACATCTAGTCAAACACAAGACACATCATAGAATGTAGCGAATGTTGTGCAGCCAACTTCAGAATTAAATATAACAAGTCATCTTCCTTTGGATCGAACATTTCTAGTCTGATAGGAATAAGGTACAATGCAATGATGATGCCTACCTTATTCAAACCAATGTGAGAGACTTTCCCTACCTTATGAAGTAATAATCATTTTGATTTGTAATTGTCAGTTTAAAACGTCTTGAATGCTTTCTTGTACATTTCTACAGTAAGTTGATGTACACAAAACCTCATTTCGATTTTGAGTTAACATAGTCCTTAGACATTAATTACAAAATCAACTTTGCCTCACCAATTATTCATATGGGATAAACGTGCACGTAAAAATAAAAATCACCATTTTTATTTCTGATATACATGACCCCTCTTTGGTGAAAGTATATTCTAATGCAATACTCTCGCATTTGACTAGAGTACCGATGACGGGAATATAGTGGTTATATCGCGGTCACCTGTAGTGAGGGCAATTTTACCTAAATGGCTTCCCACTCTTTGTTCTTACAATTGTTAGCTGAAAGCATTTAATAAATTCCTATATTGATACACGATATCACGTCTTATGTATCCTTGAAAATAATAAGTTAGTTCAATGAATGAATATTCTCTATTTCCATTTGACTTCTGGGTTAAAGTTATGAGATGTTGGGTGAGACTTTTTCCTTGCGATCCTAACTAATAATATGTTTTGTCATGCTCCTAGGCTGGCATGAAATTATTCTCACAACAGTTCACTTACTAATGGACTCCTCGAAGATCTCATCTATAGAATACACAAATATAAAAAGGAATCCCATAAATAGACTATTTGAAAACAGTAAATTAAAACCGTAAACTGTTTATAGAATCTACTCTTACCCTCAGATAATAAGTTCACTATTTTGCTATTTTTGGAGACACCCTATTACACCATTACTGAATTGGCCTTGGCAATGTCCACACATTGCTAATCGGAGAACATCAAGAAACGGTTTTGTCACGGCACACTGTATTTATCATCCAATACAGAATGGAGACATAGATCAAAGTGTGTTTTAATAGTTATGAGACTCTTCACGTAGAAGCTGCACCAAATGTCAAGGTTTGTGAGTCTTTTTTTAACGATCTGAATGCCACCAACAGTACTCAGTACAATAGCCACGTACTTGTTTGACATGACAAGTACTAATACATTTATATTGAAGCAGCCTAAAGTTTCTAAGGGAGAGCGGAATTGTATCCACTTGGAATGGTAGCCATTCAGGTTTTTCTCAACCTAGTGACAATAATTAAAAATCTGAATTGTACCCACCGGAATTATACCCCCTATAAATTTGAAATATTGTATCCACTAGGAATGGTAAACATTCATATATTTCTCTATCAAGTGACATTAAATAAAAATCTGAATTGTACCCACATGAACTATTGTGGTGAAAACTATATATATATATATATAATTTTTAAATGTATTAGGTATGAATAAATGAATTTAATTTAATTTATTTATATTGGGCGCCAACTAACAACCCCTTTTATTTTCTGAGTTAGGTAGATTTTTTTAATTAATTAAAATTTATACCCAGAAACTGCTCAGTGGTAAGACAAAAAAAACACTTTTCTCAAGACCCCCGGACTTTACCTAAATATTAACCTATGTTGGACACTTACAATAATGGACAGCATATTTTCCTGAAGCAGATTATTATTCTTGACATGGACATCCAACCTAATGAAACTATCTATAAATTAAATGCAATGTTCAAAATACAACGTACATTAATATTATAAATAAATAAAAACATAAATTACACAATGAAATTTATAGTGTGTTTGTAATTATTACTGAAGAGAAAAAAACTTTAAATTAACCCTACCTAATAAGGCATGCCTCATATGTTGTACAATAAATAGAAGTATTGTTGAGCAATACTTGAAAATGGAAGATTCTCATTTGAATTTTGATGACAAAATTATAGCTATTAATAATAATAATAATAATAATAATAATAATAATAATAATAATAATAATAATAATAATAATAATAATAATAATAAAACTTTAATGGTGACTTTAAGGCTACCGTCCTTTCTTACACTTAACCAATACAATTAAAATTAAATTTAACAAATTTATATAAATTTATAAATACATAAAAAGTATAAAAACTAGAGCTAAAATACACAAGGCTTATGTAATAAAAAAATGCACGCACGCATGCGCACGCACACACACACACATATTCAAATGAACGTGTGACTACGTCTCACATTCCTCAATCTCACGAATGAGCTTCCCCACGCAGATTATTTGCGACTTTTCGCTTGAAACCATTCAATTCTAATTCCTTTATATCGTTGTTTAGGATATTCTATAAAAGAGAAACTGAAACAGTGAAATAATTTGAGTAATGATTGGAATTATGGAGAGGAATGAATAAAGTTGAGTTTTATTGTGATCGAGTGTTGAAATTATTATTAGAGTTGAATGAGCGTGAACGTGAATAAAAGTATTGTGGAGAGCTGGAAGTCAATAGATACACTACTTCACAATAGTCGAAAAGTGGGAGGATGAGGGAATGGATAAGAGTGGATTTAATATTCATTGGTATACATTTTTTCAGGTGCTTAAGTGAATGAAAGGCAATTAACACTTTTTTACATATTTGTTTAACATGATTATTCCGTGTTAGATTTTCATTTATATGTAAACCAAGGTTATTAACAAACCGGCACAAATGGAATTGGGCTGTAATTTAAATTTATTGTTTTACATATGTGAAACTCAATGTGGACAGTAATTTTTTTTTACCCTATAACAATAGATTGAGATTTTTTAGGATTGAAATTGAGACCATTTTGAAGTGACTAATTATGTGTTGTACTTAAGTAAGCATTTATATTATCCACGGCACTATCAATATGAGAAAGAGAGGATGATAAAAAAAGTTGTAAATCATCGTCATATAGATGATGTTGAGAATGTTGCAAACATCTTGGGAGATCATTTATAAACATCGAGAAAAGGAGAGGGCCAAGGACCGAACCTTGTGGCACTCCAGATGTAACTGAACGCCATGTTGACCGAGTGTCACCTATCATGACACATTGTTGGCGGTCAGTTAGGTATGACTGCATCCATTGAGCTGAACTTACTGAAAAATGAAAGTTTGTTTGTAATTTATANTTGTTGGCGGTCAGTTAGGTATGACTGCATCCATTGAGCTGAACTTACTGAAAAATGAAAGTTTGTTTGTAATTTATAAATAAGAATATCGAGGTTGATGGTATCAAAAGCTTTGCTAAAGTCTAACAGTACCAACAGCGTCAACTGTCTTCTATCCATGGCTAATCTTATATCATCAGCTACATTTATGAGTGCTGTGATTGGTATTTGTCTAGCAGCTTGTGACGATTTGTGAAGCTATAGATTTGTCTGTGTAAGATATATTCAAAGGCTTTTGATAGCGCTGGAAGTATACTTATAGGTCTATAATCAGTTACTGAAGAGGTTGGCAAAGGGGATTTTAGGGATAGGCCTCACTATTGCAGATTTCCACAAAGATGGAAAAATTCATACTTGTGGAGAATGATTAAAAATATCTCTTATAGGGTTTAAAACATAAAAAAGTATTTTATAAATGTAAATGAATTTGGTAATTTCCTTGTGAATTTGTTTTGATTCGCTTAATTTATTGTACAGCATCTGCTAGCGATATTCCATGAAAATTGAATTTATTATGATTTGAGAATTGAGACACTAATTTAGTAAGAGTCCTATTTTTTTGAACGGGATCAATTAAATTAGGAGTATTCACAAAATGAGAATTAAGATCATCAGACGATATGAGGGATTTCAGTGTTACCAATTCTTTTGTATCCAACACCTAATTGTCTAAGGTCATTCCATAAACCTTTAGGTGAGGAGCTATATGATAATAAGTAATGCGTATACAGAAGTTTAGCTTTGCGGACGTCCTATGTACATCTATTACTAAGTAATCTATATTTCTCAAATAATACAGATGTCATGTCAGGGTTGTTTTTATGTGATTGTTTAAACAGTCTAAAGGCAGCATCTCGGTGGGACATTAGTACTTGTATAGTCTGAGTCAACCAAGGGGCAGGTGATCTAGTAACCCGTTTTTTTTTAATAGGAGCCTGTCTGTCAAAAAAGTTCGAGTATCATTTCATTCAAACAATTCGATTTTTCACCAAAATTATTAAGAGCTAGTACATTTTGCCAAGAAATGGATGAGGCATCTTTGATTAGAGAATCCTCGTCCACATTTTTGAGGTTTATAGCTTTAATTATTATGGGTTGAAATTTAGGAATGTTGAGAGAATAAGAGGCCAGATGCAGCTATCTGTCCATGATTCAGTACTTTATCTGGATTAGAGGTCGCAATAATGTCGAGACAAGTAATTAGCTAGATGTATGATGTGTT
>CABFWB010002774.1:0-13846 GCA_902151455.1 Timema bartmani
GGAAATTTAGACAAAAATTTCTGGAAAACCTGGAAAAGTCAGGGAATTTTATAATAGAAGTTCTGTAGCCACCCTGATTTGATGCCCATGTGGACCACTTGATAAGCATTTGATGCCCGTGTGGACCACTTGATAAGCATTTGATGCCCGTGTGGACCACTTGATAAGCATTTGATGCCCATGTGGACCACTTGATAAGCAGTCGATGCCCATGTGGACCACTTGATAAGCATTCGCTGCCCATGTGGACCACTTGATAAGCATTTGATGCCCATACGGACCGCTTGATAAGTATTTGATGCCTACGCGGACCACTTGATAAGCATTTGATGCCCATGCAAACCACTTGATAAGCATTTGATGCCCATGCAAACCACTTGTTAAGGCTCACTGTGAATGCAGGCCACTTGATAAGCATTCGATGTGCATGCGGACCATTTGATACATGGGGACCACTTTTTAAGCCTTTTCTGTATTTGCAGAACACTTGATGACAGGTCTACCATATAATGGGGAAAAGCAGGTAATAATACAAATTCTCATAAAATACTGGAATATTTGTTAATTTGGGCCATTTAACTGAAATATTTAAATAGTAGGTCTTTGGATCAACAAAAATATTACCTGAAGAACTAAGCGCGCTGATCCTTACATGTCTTACTACCCCTTAAACAAGGGTTGTGAAGCGACAGAAGAAGTATTTCCCTATCAATCTTAAATCATTCTGTTTTAAACATATTACATAAATTACCACTAAAAATGAGCAGAACATCTCAATTTTGGGAACAGTTCAAAGTGATTTAGTTCACTAAAATAATCTGTTAATTTAATTAGCTCATTCGTTTGTGACCAACCAAAATACAACTTTGTAGCTCATTGTTCCCAACCGACTCAACTCCAGCCTGTAGTTCATTGTTCGCGACAGAAATATTCCTAGTTTGACATGTCTGTGTTGAATCTCTTTGTGTAAAAATACCTATATTACATTATTAACGGTAGGCTTACATTACTGCAAGTAAAGCCTCATTCAATGAGCTTAAGATATTTACTATACCATGCAGATCAAAACAAAACATGATTTGATGTAGTAGGTATTCGTTTTCAATGAGTGCTATTTTTGTGATAGTTTGAAAATATGTTAATACTATCTGTGATAAGATTAAAATTAAAGCAAAAAACCCATTTAAAATAAAATAAAACATATTTTTGATCACAAATAATATTTTAAAATCAGACCATTTACCAAAGCACCAGCTGTTCGATTAGCGATAATTTTAGAATATTTGAGTTTTGTAGGATCCAGCAAGTGTATTTGCCTTTTGTAGCCTTTATGGCAATGACCACCCATATATTTCCACTAAGGAAAATGATACTTATTGTTTGGAGTGACAGGTGGAGATAAGGTAGTTTTGCCTAACAAAGGAAATAGCAAACAAAATTAATTGTCTCATTGTTTCTATGGAGGTAATACAAGTGTATGCCTCACAAATGGGCTGCCCAGAAGAAGAAAAGGACAAGTTTGAGGTAAATCTAGAAAGGCATATGGGAAATGAGTGTCGGGTAGTAATGGGGGATCTTAATTCAAAAGTAGGAAAGGAGGGTTTAAGGAGGTGTTAGGGAATGAAGGATTTAGAGGGAGAAAAAAATTAGGGTAGAAGGCCGTTGGAGCTATGTACAAGAAATAAATGAAAGTGGCAAACAGCTGCCATAAGAAAGAAAGAGAAAGCCATAAGATCACTCGATACAGTTGGGATGGCGAGAAAAAGTCGGTGATAAGACTACTTTCTCATGGATGAAGACATGAAAAGGCAGAACGTAAACATCAAGGTAATACCAAATGTGTCCTTAGAACATATGTTGTTGGTGGAAGGAATAAAGGGATGGGAATGTAGGAGAAAGGTAGTAAGACATGAAAGAAGAATGAGGGTGAGGAGGCTAAAGAATTAAGAGGAAAGAGAGCTGTATTTAAGTAAGGCAAGAAGCTTAATGCCCAAGGATGAGATACAAAATGTAGAGGTTGAATAGGAAAAGTTTCAGAACAGTTTGGTGGGCTCTGCAGAGGACAAGTAATAAAAGAAAGTAGGAAACACCCTGGTGGAACGACAGGGTAAAGAAAGTAGTAGAGGAAAAGAATGAAGCATTCAGAAGGAGTTTTAAGAATAGGGAGAAGAAGAAAAGAGTGAAGCAAGTTGTGTGGGAAGCCAGGAAGGATTGGATGCAAAAATGGACGTAAATGCTAAAACGGGACGTGGAAGTAAGTAAGAAGATGCTATATACCCATATAAGAAATAGAAGGAAATAGAAACGACAAGAATTTAGAATGACAGATGGAGGAAGAATGTTGAAGACAGGAGAGGAAGAAAAAGAACTATGGATGAGATATTTGGAGAAGATGTTCAACCAGGAAGAGGAATGGGCTGAAAGGGAAACAGAGGGACAGAAAGAAATAGCAGAAGAGGAGAAAAGAGGTCCCACATGGAAAGAGTTAGAGGATGAAACAAGGAAAAGCACCAGGTGTGGCCGAACTGACTTAGGAAATGATGAGAGCTGCAGGTGAAGTAGGTATATAATGGTTATACAGGTTGCTGGAAGTGATTTGGAAGGAGAACAAGGTACCAGAAGACTGGAAAAAGGGAGCTATAATCCCTTATTTCAAGAAAGGAGACATGGAGAGGCTTACAAATTATAGGGGAATAACGCTGATGTGTCAATATACAAAAGTGTATGAAAATATACTGGAAAAGAGAATAAAATATAAAATGAAAGAAAGGTGGAGAGAGGAACAGCATGGGTTTAGGGAACAGAGGTCTACAATAGACTTGATATTTACCATACTACAGCTGATGGAAAGAAGGTATGAACTTAGGAAAGACTTGGTATGGGTGTTGAGAAGGCATATGATAGCATGGATAGAAATACATTTTGAAAAGCGATGTAGGAGGCCGAAGTGGAAAGAGGAGTTGTAATGAGAGTGAAAAGCATGTGCTAAGACAAGGAGTTGTGCTAAGACAGAGTGTGGAAGGATGGAGTGGTTCCAAATAAAAAATGGAATGAAGCAAGGAAGTACCCTTTCGCCATTACTATCTGTAATAGCACTGGTCATGAACAAAGTGGCAGAAAATCTCGGGAAAGAAAGAATGAAAGCCATAATGTTTGCTGATTACTTGATGGTATGAAGGGAGAAGAAAGAGAAAGTATAGAAACAGCTACAGGAATGGAATGAGGAATTGAAAGAGTGTGGAATAAAATTTAGTATGACAAAGTTTGAAGTAATGGTAATAACAAGGACGAGGATAAGGCTTGTAAAGCTATAAGGTTGGTTGAATGAAGTAGAGCTGAGAAAAGTACAGAGCGTAAAATACCTTGGAAGTGTGATTGAGGCGAAAGTTGAAGGTAGAGAGAATGTAATGAGAAGAGGACAGCAGAGATATTTATATAGGTTTGTAAGAGACCTGCTGTGGGGAAGAAATGTGCCCTTGAAATGAAAGGAAGTGTTGTGCGGGGGGTACTTTGTACCCATTGTCACATATGCAGCAGAAACATGAACATTGAAAGTAAAAGAGACTAGGAAAGTGGAGGCCATAGAATTAAGTTTGTGAGGAGCATGCTAGCTGTCAAGATTAGGAATGAAGTTATTCAGGAAAGAGGGAGGTACATGGAGTACATGAGATTTTGAACCTAATGCATTACCTAGATATCAATCTTAACATGATAAGGTTGTACAGGGTTTATTTTATACAGAGCCACAAATAATACCTAAGACATTAAATACTGTAAAAAGAACTTAAGAATGTTTATGTTTAGTTGACGTTAAGATTGTTTATGTGATCAATGTAATAAACAGAAAATTTTCATTCACCAAGAAAAATGGTAGAAGGGTTAAGTCAAGAATTTTTTAAAATTGTGTCTGAAAAATTTGAGGAATTTCATAGTAAAAGTTTTGTAACCACCCTGATCTATAGCCATGTGTAGATTGATAAACAAAAAAATCTACCAGTTTTTCTGTTAACTCAACAGTAAGCTTGGCTTTCTTATTGGACATAACCATCACAAAGTTGTTGGTATAATCAGCTGTCTCCCAGCTGGGTTTCATTTTTGACCGAATTAACCGAGTCATGTTTTTTTAATCCATTCTTCATACACTACTGATGCATTTCTTCTTACTTTATTCGATCTTTTCTTTCTAAAGCTATGGTGAACCTTCAATTAACATTTTACATGAAAATAACTACTGTTTCTTAGCCACATATGCCAACAAAATTGATATTAACAACATTTATAATAGGTTTGGTTATATTTAAATAAGTTTCAACTTTATAATCATTTCATCTAAACTTATTTTATGGATTTATTTCAATATCGGATTTTGTTGAAACAACATATCAATCAAAATACAAATTTAATAAAATCTATAATTATTTGATAATTTTTTATACAGATATATTCACTCTTTGAACCTTGCTCACTTGAACCTGAAATCAGCGACTGTCCTTATTCAAAAAGAAAAAATGTTTCCTCTCCTAGATGGTGGTATTCATGGTAATGATTATGGTGAAAAGCGATATACATATAAAATTGGTAAGTTTGTATTTTACCTTTATTTTATACATATATACACACATCTATAACATACTTAGCACCGCGGCTTACTACCCGTTCGGGTTATACGCTTAAGTACTAATTACTCTAATAGGTTAGGAATTGGGAAGGTTGAATATAGAGGAAGTGAACCTACATTTGCGTGGGGGGAGAGTGGAAAACCATTTAGTAAAAACCAAACCCCATTTCACCCGAGCGAGATTTGAACCTCGATCTCCCCGTCCTCAGGAGTCTAGTTCATTCTTCCTTTGAAAAAAAAAGTTGTCAACGGTTTTAAAGAAAACTACTTGTGACACACTAACTAGAACATTGTTATTTATTTGAATAATAGATATCGTTATATAAAATAATAACAGTTGTAATTTTAATAATTGCTTGCTAATTCATTTATAGGTGACACAGGCCATGTCACAAATGTAGAAAATCCTAAGCTGGAGAAAGGTGATTTTAGATATCTTCCGAGAGAAATTCAAAAGGAGGACTTCTCTCAAGTAACAAGAGCCGACATATTCTCACTAGGTAAAAGTATGTTCATTAAGGTTTATTCTTGTAATGTGTTATCCATACTCAGTGTTCTCTCCAGAAATGTGTTTTAGCTGAGGGTCATTATTAAGTATCTGGGCAAGGACAAAATATTTGACGATTTGTGCAACAAACATTGATTTTAGCTGAGCGGTGTGCCTGGTCAAAAGGCCCAGGGGTGAACATTAGATATTTGTAAATTTCCTCTTAAGTAAAGCAGTATCAGGATACCATATTGCCAAGAATATGATCGCTTGATCAGTTAATCTTTCTAGCTTGAAGATGCCTGGATGTTGTCGATTTTTTTTTCTTGATTGATTTTTTTTTTAGTATAGGGCCCAAGTACATTTAAACCTGTTTAATAACATCCTGGCTCCCCCCAAAAATTCATTCTTTATGGAGTTTTTTTTTAAATTTATATTTCTTTTATTTAATTTAGATTAAATAATAAACATTCGTATTTATACTAATTTTTATAAATAGTAAATACAGTGGAATCTGGATAATTTAAACTTGAGTGTACCAGAAAATTTTGAATCATCCAAAAATTCGAATTAAAAGGAATTGAAAAGAAACACAGAAGTTTGCAACAGAGCTCAAAAACTTTATTTAACGTATTTGGACATTATCTGTTCACAAATTCTTCAAAAAAGTCAGAGATTTTAATCTGTTTTCCTGATTTAGGTCTCTCAGTCATAGTATTTGATTCTAATTGATTTATTGACTGGAAAATTGAATCACTTACAATGTTGCAACTTTAAAGCCCGAATTCTTGAATATGGTCCATGGCTTCTGCCCCACTCGGGATAGGCCTTTCCTGAACTACTGAAGAATTGTACTCTTCACCAACAGTTGCTCCATCCCAAGCCTGGATGTTATTGTTGAGAACTTCGGCGACGATGTCCGCATTATTAACTTCACCACACACTGACACATCTTCATTCACACTGACAAAGTTCACATAGGAGATAGCAGGATCAGGAGTAGCTTCCTCCCAGTTGTCAATAGCTGGCGCAGCTTCAGTCTAATTTTCTCCATCATTTTATTTCTTGATAAAGTCAGCTTTTTTAAAACGGTTCTTAATGGTCTCAACTTTCACTTGGTCCCAAGCTTGCTTACACATTCTTGAGGATTGAAGAACGTCAAGCAAAATTTTCTGAGTAGACAAATCTTCAGCAAGAATTTTTTCAACCAACAATCGTCTGTAGAAATGTTTTGGGTTCTTAATTATTCCTTGGTCCTTAGGTTGAATAATTGATGTCATATTTGACGGGAAACTCTGTTATGAGCAGTGCATTTGTCATTGAATAAAAGGATTGCCCGATTTTGTTTACCATACTGTTTGTCTATTTTTAAAAGTCGTTTTTCAATCAGATCAGCTGTCATCCATGCTTTTCTATTTGACTCGTATTCTACTGGCTTTGATTTTACATTTTTGAAGCAACGTGGGCTAGCCAATTTTCCAATCACTTACAACGGCAGCTTTTCAGAACCATCCATATTTGCTCCAATTAACAGTGTTGTTCGATCTTTACTAAGCTTTCCCCCACTGCACCATTCACCTTTAAATGCAAGAGTTTCGTCAGGAGTACACTTGTAAAAAAAAGTCCCGTCTCATCGACATTAAAAATGTTTTTCGGTTCTATGTACTGGATATTTCTTTCAAGTCTTCCTTCCAATTATCAGTTGAATGCACATCAACAGCAACATTTTCACCACATACATCTTTGAAGAAAATTTTGTATACTTGTTTTAATCCATCTAGCCACCCTCACTCGCTTTGAAGTCTATTTTTCCTAATTCAGATGCGAAATGTTCAGCCTTTGCTCTAAGAAGAGGGCCACCCACTGGAACTTTCTTGTCTCGCACTTATTTGAACCACTTCAGTATACAGTTGTTCACATATGGGTTTTCTGGTACTCTTATATTTTCCTATCTTATCCACTCTTATTTTCATTGCTCAAAATTTTTTATTTGTTTTTAAAAAATTTTGAATGTGTGTTGGGGGAATTCCGAAGGCCTTTGCAATTTCTGATTTCTTTTTAAGTCCCTTTTTCACTTCCTTTATCACCGCTACTTTTTTGGCCAGAGTTAATGATTTATAGGACTGTAGCTTGGACAATGACATCACGGTACACACACAAACACTACTAAAAAGTATTTACTAAACAAAACAAAGTAAACTCGCACGTCACAAGAATTTCACTACGATCGAATCACTAAGAACAGCGCACGTAACTGCTCGAGAGGTTCGACCTTGACTAATGGAGTACATAACTGTATGTGTAAACAAAGATGTATGGGTGAGTGGGGGAGTAGCATGAAGAGGGGTACTGACCACAATTCAACGTCACCTCACCTGTTTCCAAAAATACAACAACACAGCGCTGCAATTAGATGTAGGAAAATAATACTGCACAGTACATCACAACTTAAAAAAGTTTGAATTAACCAAAACAAAATTCGAATTATCTATGATTTTTTAACATTGTTTTAATACAAAATTCACAGTACCGGCAAAAAATTTGAATTACGGAAGTTCGAATTAGTCAGGTTCCACCGTTCTATTAAAAAGTTTTAAAAGACGTAGATATTGGTATTCAAATTATTAGATGATCCTTTTAAAAAACATGATTTAGAAATATCTACAACACTCAAATAAAAATATAATGGAAAATTAATCAAAATTGTTTCAAAACTGTCTTTAAATACATTACAATTATACTAGTTAACAATTGCAAAAAAAGTTCATATAAATGTTTTAACGAGCTTACATTTCCTCAAAATATACCTCTATAGCTTTAATTACCCTATAAGTAAATGTAAGAACCTCAAGCAGTTAGAAATTTGAGATATTTCATTTATTAGTCCTTAGTGTAATAATCATGCATCATCACTTCTTTGATTCAATTTCAATTCCTTTATGCGCAATTACGCATGCGCCTAATATGAGCTTTCACTAGAAATTATCTTAATATGAGATTTATTTAAATTCAATTTATAATGCTTATAAAAGTTAATGTTCATACTTTAAGATTAAAAATAAGATGGTTATAATAACATTTCTAGTTGACAAAATGAAATAGTTTTTTTTTTTTTGCTTACATATGCGATAAGTTTGGATAAATATTTATTACAATGTTAATCAACACTGATTTTATGCAGGTTAACCAACATAAATCTAGAACTAAATAGTAACTAAGGTTGTTTTTGTAGTCAAATGAATTAATTTTATATCCATTACTGTTTCCAGCCTGTGGCCTGGATCAGTTTTTATTTCAAGGAATATTTTTTCCACTACCAACATGCTAGGCTTGTCGTAGCTTGAGTGTATTGATACAAGTTTTTAAATATTTTAAACTTTAAAACAATCAATAACCTACATATTTTCAATGCTAAATTTTTAATCTAACAAGTTATAATTTAAGAAAGGAACCATGTTCAAATTTTAATACAATGTTTATTCAATTACTTAAGAGATCTACTTAACTATTTTTATTTTCATTGCCTTGTCACGAAAATGCAACTTGTATCGAGGATAACTCAAAATGGACGGAAATATTGAATTAGTCTACCCATCGAAAGTCGTTTTAGAGCTCTATTACGTTGTTAGTGTGAAATTTGATATTGTTTTAACAATATGCTAAGTTACAAAATGATTTATAAGTGAAGCTGCTGATATCATCTAAATGACGCTTTACATTGAATTTTAAAAATAGATTTGTATGTACATCAAGAGGAAGATCGAAAATGACGAGCCTACAAAACTTTTGATCCCGAGCCTTAATGATGAGTTTGGCTCGAAACTTGAAATCTGAGTATTCACAGAGCTCGACTTAAAACAAAAGCACTGGCCGATATGGAGAAAAATAATAAAAAAATTCAGCGTTATTAAGTTTCTACTGCTCGCAGGAAATATTGGAGAGGAGAGGTTGCATGGTGACAGGAAATAAAATAAGTTAGAAATTAATATTAATATAAAACAAAATAAATGGAAATTAATTCAAATGTATGTTAATTTATGATAATTAAGTGGTGGGGAAAATGTTCGGTATAGTATTATGGCTTACTGTACTGTAAAAATTAGTGAAATGTAATTAAATCCATTGCTAAGAAAATTCTTTTGCTCTAAATAAAGCAATGTATTTTAAAATTTTATATTTTTTCATTCATATGCATGTATAGCCTCTATATAAAAGAAATTTTTCTATTGATTAAATAATTAGCAAATCATTTGAACCATTTATTGTCAGTATAATTACCTGGATGCATATGTGTGTGCATATACTAATTAAGTTGAGTATTAAAAATCCATAGCAAAACTTACTTCGGAGGTGAAGTAAAGCCGTCAGTCCCATATCAATTGTGGCTTGTAAAAGAACCCTAGAAGGTATGTGAAAAACCTTTCCGAGCAAAATTGATAGGCCCTTTCGCTCATAGAAATTCTCGGATGCTGTTATAATCAGTCAAATAAATGTAAAAACAATAAAGTTTTTAATTTAACACTTATGAGTCATTAATTAATCAAGGAGGTTATGGGAAAATGAGTTATTAATTAATTAATTAGTCAATGAGGTTATGGGAAATAAAAACTGGACACACACTCACAATTAATGCCTACCATTGCAATTCTATAATCACAAATGGTTTAGCAAACTCTCTTCATATTGTATACTCATAAATTGAATGGATTGTAAATAATGGCTTGTGCATATTTTGTCAAAAAGCACTTTGGACAAAACACATATACATTAAAAAAAAAATTTTACACTCATAAACTCAACTTTTTGGGCATCTCAAGACTCTTTAAAATCAGTTATATCTTGTACCCAACAGGTTAGTTGTAAAGTATCCATCCATTTATTTATTTTGCACATAATGTTTTCTTATTGCTAGATCCTAGTATATTTTTCATTATTCCAATGTTAGAATTAGGTTTTTTTTCACACTAGGGTTAGTCATCGTGATGGAAATATGACTTTTTAAATTTACTTAATCAGGGTGACTACTCACCTGGAATTCTCAGCGAATTTTCCTATAAATGGAAAATCAGGGAATTTAAGAGCGACTCAGAATTTTCTTGAAAGTCATTTTTTTTTTTTAAATAACCTAATAAAATTGTTTAACTCTTATCATTGCAGATGATTACTATAAAACATTATAAAATGGCACAGAACTCCGCACATAGTTTCTCGCTATATTGTTTAAAAATTGAGATATTTACTCAAAACTCATAATGTATGTGAAACAAAATAATAAACACTAGCAAACCGAAACATAAATTTTGATATAATTTCGTTGAACATTTTTTGACTCCTGGCTTTAAATTCTATCATTTTATTTCTAAAGAATTATCGTCCTCATTTGTATATTTGGACCAATAAAAAAAGATCAATACTGGGTCCACAAGGGTCAACACTTTGTATAAAAATTTTGCGTCTAAAATGATTGAGATTGATCATTGCTGTACAAACATTTCCCCTAAGAGGTTAAAAGAAAAAGAACGTTAACTTTTTGAGAGACTAGTATTTACTTACTCTATGGCATTAGAGAATTATTGTGCTAAAACTTAAGTAGTATCTGCGCACAAAATTGTATTAATATAGTTGCCAATATCTCAAAAACTATTGGTTTTATAAAAAATATATTTCCGATAAAAGTTTTTTTATTTTTAATAGTATTACAATTTTGCAATGATCCATTGTTTATTATCTCAAATAGTTGCGGTGATAAGGAAATTTCTGCTTCTGTAACGTACCCTAAAAGTCATTTTCATGGAAAAATGAAAATAGCCATTTTACTTATAATCTTAATCAACACACAGATATGAATTTTAATCAAAAGCGTTGTAGCCAATTTTCAGAAAATTGAATTTTTCTCATTTCACCCTTTATTAAACTAGTCTTAATTTCAAGGTTAAACAGAAACACAGACAGATGGCATTGCATAAAACACTTTTTAGGGTTTGGGGAGGGGGCTATGAAACGTTGACATCCATCAACATCTTGGGTGAGATTATTTTTTACGGTTGCAGTACTTTACCTTTAGTGTTCAAAAAGTTTAAATATATATATTTGCGAATAGCTTGAAAATTATTGGTTTTATAAAAATATGTTTTAAATAAAATATTTGCAATGATAATTAATCTCATATCTCAAATAGTTTCGGAGATATGTTAAAAGATGAGAATTTACACATCAGGTCGGAACCCTTAAAGTCATTTTGCTGAAAAATTGAGAGTAGACATTTTGTTTATAATATTGATCATACTTAGAAATGAAAATAAACTACCCTTAATTTTAGGGTTGGATATTCAATTCCAGAAAAAACCTCAGGGCAACCCTATGAAGACCCTAGATACCAAGTTTTAGCCTGATCGTTAAAATAGTTTGGACTCAGGAAAGGGGGGCAGGGGGGGTGTCATGAAACGTTGAAATTTATCAAAATTTTCTCTACCGGTAAGATAGCGAGAAGGTAAAAAATCATTCAATAAGTTTATATCTTGCTCGTACCGTGAAATACATATTGATCATTTCTGTAGAGATATTGTCGGCAAAAACCATAAGAGTTTTCTTATAATTGTTTAACTGGTATGCTGCCTCTCACTCGGAAATGAAAATCTGGAACTTGGATTTTCTGTAAATTAAGAGTGCTTTAATGAACAATCTATTGTTGCCGTATGACAGATTTTGATGTTCTTCTTCATCAGGGTACATGTTATGAGATACCCAAAGTCCTTATACACGATGCACAAAATTCCCATGAACTTTTGATAGAGGCTAGTAAGGAGCGTTTAACACAAGTTGCAGCAGCTTGTGCTACTTCAGAAAGGAGAAAAAGAGTTCAGAGATAAAAGAAAGTCCAAGCTATTAATAATCCAGGAAAATGCTGAAAGGGATGTTGCAGCGTTGAATGAACAAATTGCAACTGCGGAACATCCATCTTAACTTCTTTTTAAAAAAATTGATGAATAATATTGTATTAGTATGTTCCTGCTGTTATTTTTGTTTTAATTTCTTTAAATGTATTTCTACATATCTCAAAATTTCAGTGTATTTCAAAAATGCTTTATTAAAAAATATTTCCAACATTTTACCATATCTATTTGAAAGAAATTTTCACTCCATTAATCACCTTAATTGATAGTTAATTTTTTATCTAAAAGCCAATTACAGGTACGTTTTTATAATAATTGTATTATGGGGAAAATATAGGTTTTTTTCAACCCAGGAAAAATCAGAAAAACCTGTAATTCTCAGGGAATTCTGCCCCTCAACCCCCAGATCGAGTAGGTACCTTGTTTTTGTTTTTTGCAGAATTTAAGATTTTGAGCACTAATATTTATTTTTAACATTTTATCATAAGTGATTGACCATTAGTTCTATGGTTTCAGCCTTGACACTCTATGAAGCTGCAACTCTAAAGCCACTACCCAAAAACGGTCCAGTTTGGCATAGCATTAGAGACAGCAATTTGGACAAAATAGAACAATGTGACCAACATTTTAACGACTTACTCAAGGTAAGTTTAGGTTTACCACTATCACATTTTACACTTACTAACATACATCAAAAATTATTCATTAACTCTACCTGTATTCACAAGAGAAGAGAATTGTGAGTTTTAAACGCTTGCTTTGCAATTAGTAAGACTATCCATCTAAATCCATGGTGGCGACTCACGTGGAAATATCAGGGTATTAAATTTATCAGGAAAAAACCTGAAAATATTAGGGAATTTCCTCTTGTAATCTGGAATTTCACTAAGATCCCACATATTGATGCATTTGTCCAATAATAGTAATACAATCAGATTTTGTGCAATTAGGTGGCTTGAAAACACAGCTGTTGCACAAAGAGCAATTGACATTATTCCAAATCTTGTTGCATTTGTAAATTTTGCTGAGCATGTTAAAAAAATCAGGGAGTTGAACATAAATTTTTATCGGTTCTGGCTCTGGTTCTTTTAAGTTCCTGATGGTGTTACGGTTCTTTCTATCGATTCGGGCTATGTCAATGTACTAATTGCTATAATGGTTTTTTAATTAATGAGGAAGGCTATATTTTTATATTTATAGGAAGTGAAACCGCATTTGGATGGAAGGAGAGTGGAGAACCACTTCAGAAATAACACTCTGGTTCAAAAGTATTGCTAGATTAAAAAAATATTATAACATAACTTAATAACAATAGTGCATCCTTCTAATTTGCATCTTGATCTGTCACCATCAATTTCATAGTCAAAAAACTTCCGAACTGAGTTTTAGTTTACTATTTACTCAATAAAAAAATCATTTAGCACTTGGTTGAGTGTTGCAAATTTCAAAAAATTGGAAAAAAAAAATATTAAAAAATCAGTTTATGCCGCTACATTTGAAAATAAATGGTATGGTGCACCACACAGACTTTCTCTCTCCTTTGTCTTACTATCCCTTACGAAGGGAGATTTGGGGAAAAGGGGATTACAAAATAATGAAATAAAAAAGATTAATATTGGGTACACAAGGGTCAACACTTCGTATTAAAATTTCGATTTCTGGTTAAAATTTTAACATTTTATAAGGTGTTGCACATCTTCAAGTCATCGCATTGATATTTAATTATTCATTTATACATTTTGACCAATAAAAAATGTAAATATTGACTATTGAGTCTAAAATGGAGATAGATCATTGCTGTGCAAACATTTCTCCTAAGAGTTTTAAGGAAAAATAACATACTTTTTT